>KN472383.1:20957-42740 GCA_000787095.1 Periophthalmodon schlosseri
TCATGTTTGTAGTTGTGGGTGACTAGAGCCTTTCTCAGCAACAGAGATTATACTGGGGATAATTGGCAGCTAATTGCGACATAAACACATCCACAGGCACTTCTCCATTCCCTTAGGAATGTAGCCAATACTATGGCTTGATATGTGGCCTCAACTCCTTGATACTTAGTCAGCTATGTAATGATTTCCCCACAACCTGTCGACACTCAGGGACGCTAAAATTGAACAAAATCACACGTTACGTCAGGAAAAAACTCACTTTGCTGCAATGAAGAGAACCGTAAATGGGACTGTCCCCTCTTTAGATAATTGCACTTAAGTAGTCTGGCGTTAGGCTTCTTTTATTAGGTTTGATAGGATTGGCCGTGCTCAGACTCTAGCGCTATCGCCGCAGCAGACTGGTGAAGCTCTTTTAATCCCAAGCTTTTCTGACTTTGGCTTTCTCCACTCCAAGGGCGGCCCTCTCATTACCTGCCTCTCAGTGAAGGAATCAGCTAATAAGTGAGAGCAATCGGCTAACAGTTTAGAAGGAAAGGTCTGAAATAAGGACACGGGTCTTTTTGTGTTATATTTTTTTCGGTTCTTTAAGCCATCCATTGCCAAAATCGATTGTTCCGCTTTGGTGATTCCCTAAGGACCCATTTAGTGTGAGTTGGCTGTGGGCTGTACATTGAAGCTGCTCTCCTCCCCCCTGCACCCAGCCCACTTTTCACCCACACACCATCAGCTAAAGGTGTTCTTAATGGCCCTGCATTTGATCCACTGTCAAGCTCCTCTAAGATATATACGGTTTGGACCAACCGGGAGGAGCTGGATTTATGCACCCTCACCAGATAAATCCAGATCCCATTTGCTAAACTATAGCTTCCCTTCTGTCACTACATCTTCATTATGTTTTCCATGCATAATTTCAGTGCGTGCTCTTTTTATGGGAGATGCTATTTCTCCATCCTGGCAGACAGACAAATTGTTATGGTTAGAGGTACGAATTAGAAAGACCAGCCCATGCATTACATATGAAACAAATTCAAAATGAAATACCATGATCTCATATAAATGAAAAAAAAAAAACAAAAACGTGTACTGCATATTTTGGTCAATATTTCATAACTATTACTAACATTACAGCAGCAGATACTAAATCAATTCAATATGTTATTCTTTCATTTATTCTTAACAGTTGATGATTGAACTGAGCTGTATATGGCAGGATGTCATGAATGTGCAAAAAAGCTGAAGTGGAGTAGAAAGTACAAAAAACTTAATTTACATCACTGTGCACTGATTAAAATATGTCATCTTGTAGTGACCAATTTTGCTCTCCATCTATGAACCACACCCACCAATGCCAAAGAAATTGAACTGTGTAGTTAATTGTATAGCCTGACCAACAAGCTCCAAAACCTACTCAGTATGGATCCCAAGATGCATGGAGCAGTACGTGAGTCAGACAGTAAGCAAAATTGATCTATTTGATATTTAGAAAGTGTAAGAAGCAGGAAAATATCTGTGTATATTATTAAAGGAAGCAGATTTGTCGACATCTTGTGTGTTTGGACTCGTCTCGCTGGGGAGAGCCATCAGACTGTGACTCTGCTCCCTCTATCGATTATGTCAGCTTTGAACCAGTCCGACCAAAGACCTGTCCACTGCACTCTCCCCCAGTGTCTGGAGCTGCACTTTAAGCTACAAACTTTGTAATATAACTTTAGAAAGACATCTGAGAGTTAATCCTAAAACTTCTTCTCTGGTCAAAAAGTGATCTTTGGAAGAGAAAATGCTAAAGCTCTCTGTATAAATAGATGGATTCTTTCTCCCACCATAATATAATTCTTTTGTTCAGTTGAGAGAGGACTTTGTGAATCTGAGTCAGCCAAAGTTGGCAACAAGTAATTGGATTCAACAAATTTACTTTCATTCCAAAACTAATTTTAAGAATAGGAAATGTGTTTAGATGTGCATTTTCTGTAACATGCTCTCCAGATAAACATCTGAAAAGAGGCCTGGTGTATACTATTGCCATACCAGATACTAGAGCCTCTATTTCATGATGAAGTAATGGTCTGTAAATAGTTTAAATGTAACTTTTCTGGAAGAGGGTTCACTAACTGAAGGAGAAGAAGGGCTGTTCATGCCACTCTTTATTCTCAACAATATTATACATCTGAAGCTGTGCACTCTCATGTGCTCCCGTGCACGAGTGCGTGCACTTTCCTGGTTCAGCGCTCTCCCTCAGTCTGCACTGCGACCATAGACACCTATATACCGTCTGTGGCTGTGACCCAACACAGAGAGGATGAAATAGAGATCGGAGAGAAAACTCTTTCCTCAAACAGAGCACATGAGTGAGGTTTAGTTTAATGAAGCACTGGGCCTAAACGCAGCTCCAACACTTTACATTTGTCTTTACGCACCGCGTGCCAGAGTGGCCTGAGTCTGTGAATCCACTGCATTTTTTGAGAGCAGTTGAGAGCTTGCTCTCAAGGTCCCTCCCTGTCTAAATAAAGAACACAATAATGTCTGTGCCAGTTCTGACCCAGCTGGTCTCCCCCACCTGTCGCGATCAAACCCACTGATTATCAGCTCATGTTTAGGCAGATCTAATTTATAAGTCACTTTGTATGGAGGTCACTTTGTATGAAGTGGAGGCGTGGAGAGGGCGTGGCCTGTCCTTTTATGGAGAAGTAGAGATGTGGAGAGGGCGTGGTCTGTCCTTTTATGGTGATATGGAGGTGTGGAGGGGGCGTGGTCTCTCCTTTTATGGTGAAGTAGAGGTATCAAGAGGGCGTGACATGATGTGGGCTCACGTGTGCAGATTCTAGCTGCAGGTGGATTTTATAAATCAGGAGTTTGGGTGGCGCATGCCTCCCGTGGCCACTAGAAGTACACACTTTATACATGACACACATACTTTATAAATGAGGCTCCAGAAAAGTTAACCTTTAAATTACCATCAGCCTTTTTGTAGTTAAGCTTGCTGTAAAGGCCTGGGACAACATTAACAAAAATAAAATATTCTTTTTCAGTTGTTAGCAAAATAATTTGTTCATTTGTGAGTAAAAAAACACATACCATCATTTCAATAATGTTTTGGTAAAAAAAAAAAAATAAATACTGTATGAGGAGCGATATGAAAAAGCCTGCACTTTGAACAGTGCAGTACAGATGACCCCATTCATCACTATGGTATACAGTGATGTCCCTTGACTGCGGATACAGCCTCTGAGCACACTATACGGCAGATATAGCCTCTGAGCACACTATAGTATATGGGGAATGGGATCACACTGAGCTATTAGGAAGCCTCAGTGTGAATCTTCAATTAGAAATAACTTTATTGCTCGAGGCTCCCCACAGGCTGTGATCAATCACTGTCATCAATAAGGACAGGCAGTTTGTCAGGGAGCAGCAGCACCCTAGGGCCCCACAGACGGGCACCCCGACCCAAATAGGGCCATCCAAATTCAGGACCAAGAACTGTGTCTCTCTCAGCTTCTATTATAGTTACATAATTACCCTCTCCTGCTACCCCTGAGGAGAGCTGGGGAGAGGAGAGCAAACAGAGAGGGCAGAATTTGTGAGTGTTTTGTTGTTTTTGTTTTATTTATTTATTTATTTAATCAAATCACAATTTCATTTTAAAGGTAATGTGATGATTGACAAGACCAAAGGATCTGTTAGTTATTTGAGAACATTAGGTCATATGACAAGCAAGCTTCAAAAGTTTTTTTCTTAATAAAAAAACAAAACAAAAAAAAAACCAAAAAAACAAAAACGGATTAACAGCTCTGACTTGTCAATCATTTTGTGAGGTGTAAATCATGATGCCAATGTGAGCCACAAACACAGATATTGCTGCTTTATTTGTGTGAAACTTTCAAATGAATTTAGCCATTTAGTATTTTTTACGAACGAAATTATACTTAAAGGTAGCGTAAAGGTCAGCTCTGTTTTGTATCTTCTTATTCACATAATGGTGTTGTTTTTTATGCTTGATTGACTTTCTCTGTGGAGCATTAAGGGCTTTATCTCGAGTTGTCTCAGCGCTGAGCTTTAACTTTGACTTTTTGATTATTTCTGTGGGCTACTCCACATGTCAGGAAAACAATCAGGTACACTTGTTGTCTTCCTAGCACATTTAAAGGTCCCATATTATGCAAAATTGACTCTCGTGAGCTTTAAGCCATGTTCCCTCAAAAACATACTTGTGAATAGCTACCATTTGCCTTTAGTTCTCCAGAGATTGGCAATTCCAGGGCTGAAATTATCTGAATGTTTTCCATTTGAGAGAAGAACTTGGCCCAAAATATGCTGGGTTTGTGTGTTAAACATGTGTGAATGAAACAAAACACAACTCCAGGTATGATTGTAATGCGGAAACAACATCATAACATAGATCAGAAAACAGCATAATATGGGCCCTTTAAACAGACAGGGATTGACAGACAAAATAATGCAATTAGTTTAGAATTAAAAAATTATGTTACATGGATCTGCTCTTGAGTAGTGCCTTGTAATAATAAATATGCATAACAAAGGGGAATACAATACTTGGCACATAAATGTACTCAAATGTTTTTCGCTTTGAGTGTTTTTGTTCGAAAGCGACCATCATGAAACTCTCTGCATATTTTAGTTTCAAATGTTATTTTATTAAATACCAACACTCAGGGATAAAATATTCAGCCAGTGACTTTTCTTATGTATATAGCAAACACTTGAAGTAGACCCTGATCATTTATTGAACTGAAAACACGCTGCAAAAACACTTGAGGCACTTAAATAAAACTGCCCATAGTTGAAAGCATTTATAAGTTGCATTTTATATATGAGTTCTATAAAAATGTCAGAAAGTATCAGAAAGTATTAAATGAGTTCTTTAGGAGCAAGTACATCAACAACCTCTCATGATGCTTTGTAAATGGGGTTAAAGAGGGTTGAGACGTGGTTTATACATGATCGACTAAAGAAACTGAATACACTGGTAGAAGGATGTTGATACCCAAACAACCAGAAGATGGCGCTAAACAGAGAGCTGGTTCATTATGACAACCCTTCAAAGATATTAGCAAGAACGAAGAAGGGAAAAGTGTCCAAACAAAATACAAAAACTCACTAACAGCTCGAACTGGTGGTAAACAGTGATATTCCGAGCAGCTGGGATGTGTCTCCTACTAATAGTGTAAGTCACTGAAGAGTAATTAACTCGAGCAGATGTGAACAGACAGGTCAGACATGAAACAGCAGCGGATACGGAGGGAGGAGTCTGAAGCAGCCATCTTTAGCTCTATATAAATGTGACAAGTGTGAGTACCATTCTCTATAACTGTGAAATGATTTCTTTGGACTTTATAATATATTCTGCAGTTAGGTTATGCAGAGTGGTTTTGTTATTTTGCCACTTATATTCAGTGGCGAATGTAACGAAGTACAAGTAGCAAAGTACTGGACCTTAGTAGAATTTTTATGTATCTGTACTTTACTTAAGTTCATTTTACAGTGGATACTTTTACTTCACTACATTTAAGAGCAGGTATCTATACTTTCTACTCCACTACATTTTTGAAAGAAAAGTCCAATCCAAAAATTTCATATGATTTGAGGGGTTATTTTTACCATGTTTGTGGTTACATCCTGACTAAAGTTTTTGAGTTCAAGCTTCGGCTTTGAGCAAACAAAAATACACACAATTCATAAGGGAAATTAAGAAATTGATTCGTACTGCGACTATTTGATTGTATGATTTTTAATCAATATCACTACATTTCCACTTTAACAAATTAACAGCACTTGTGTGAAATACGTTTACTTTTTATACATTTCCATTTAACAAATTAACAGCACTTGTGTGAAATACGTTTACTTTTTACTCTCAAAGTACATTTTTAAACAGGTTCTTTAATATGTTTACTCAAGTTGATTTTTCATGTGATACTTTTACTTGAGTAACTTTTTATCTCAGTATCTGTACCTTTACTTAAGTTACAAAATTGTGTACTTCATCCACCATTGTTTATATTGTGTTGCAGAGGAATAATTAAATGTAAAGTTGGGACAATATGTGTATACATTAAATGCAGTTAAGTACTATAGTAACAGTTATTTGAACATTTGTTTTAATGATACTGTAAACATATATATTTACAATGCTGTATTAAAAGACACAACACATGGCAGTGGAACACTGGGTGGTTTACCATAAATCAGAACATATACATCAAAATTATTCTGGGTCAGATTTTGAATAGTTAAAAATGCAGCTATTTCGATGATAATTTACTCAAGTGTTTTTAGTTACACATTTTAATAACTGTGTTTTGCCATGTCGCATTATTTAATACTTCCTCACCGCTGTTTAATCTTATTGAATTATATCCGCTGGTCATTTGTGAGTCTCAGTGTCAAGTGTTTTATTTTCTGATTAATGTTAATATCATCTGATTAGATTTTGTATTTACTACTGCAGCCTTGAGTGAATTTGAGTGAGCTCTTTCAGTTCACAATATTTATGTCTATATCTCACAGTGAATAAGCTGATTGATTGAAATGATTCTTGCTATATGACTTCTACCCAGTCATCAGTGGAATGTCTCTGCCCATAGCGTACGCCGCCTCTTAAACACTGCTCCCATGTGACCCCTGGAAACCTCATATCTGATGATCCTTGCACAGATAAAGTGCTTTCAGTGCTCGTCCGATCCACCTGCTCACAGCTTTTATGATCGTACCTTTTGGTCAGGGTTAGACGTGTGGGTTTGATTTGAGAGAACATGCTCTTTACACCTGTATAGGCTGCAGCCAGTGATGGAAGAATACTTTGAAAATGTATTTAGTTACAGAATACTGAACAACTGCATTAAACTGTATTTTGCAACATATTCTGATACATGGCCCAATCAGAGTACTGTATTCCGAATACGTAGAATACTTTTACATTGAGTTGCCTATAAATTATAGAGTAAAAACGTGACATTGTTTCACTGTTTGTTTTACTTTTCCTATGACTGATTGGAGATGAAAAAATCACACATGCACTCACCACAAGAGCTGTGTTTTCTATTTTTCTCACTAACACTGCACAGTTTGAAGCCTACATTTATAATCAAGCACCAAGATGTGTTTGTTTGATTTTAGAAAAGTAACTGTACTCTGAATACCACCAAATGAACAAGGAATACAGTTACTCAGAATGTTTATTCTGAATATGTATTTTCTGTACATATATTCAGTTACTTCCCAACACTGTCTACAGCTGAACAACCTGAACAATCAGTTTGTCTTGTGAATAGGTGCGTGGATGGAGAGGGCGCTAGACACAAGGCTGAAAAGTGAAGAAGCCTTGGCTCAAATATGAAGTGTATTTTGTCTATATTGTTGAACGCTGTTGTTTTTTTAATTGCCTGGGATCCAGAATACACACTTCTTTAATACTTTATACAAAGAAGTGAGTCTGGTCACCGGTGAATCACTGTTTTCAAATGGCCGTGATTGACGCTAGTTAGCCAAACAGCTAGTTAGCCAATCAGGGACACGCATGGTCGGGCGTATTGGAAAGAATAAAGGAAAAAAAATATATCACAGGGCTGAAAAATATTGTGGATATCTGCAGAATAAACGAGCGAAGAACTAAAATTATTGGTTACCAATGAGCTCCTTCGTTTCATGTGTTACTGAAAAAAACTGATCTGATTGGACGATCACGTTTGACCGGACTTGAGACGCAACAGAGGACGTGGAGACCAGACTGATATCAATCTGTATAAAAAATACAGAGAGATATCATTCTGGATTTGCCAGGCAAGTTTTTAAATGTTATTTTCAAGGACTTATTAGAACTTATTAGAATTGAACTTTAGCTGATCCCAGACAATATACAACAACAGGCGCTAAGAAAGTACACACTCTGAGACCTTGGCTCAAATATGAACTGTGTATTTTTGTCAGTCGGTGAACACTGTTGTTTTTTTGTTATTTTCAAGGTCTTATCTAGGACAACTTTTGAGAATTTAATTTCAACTGATCCCAAACAGAATATAACAACATACTGTAAGCTAAGAAGGAAGACTTGGCTTATTTACTTACTCTGCTGCAGGAAGTTGGTAGCTGAATCGTTTAGTTGAATGCATTATACATTTTATCCTCTTGAATTTATTATAAATAACAACATATCTGTAATTTAAATTTTGTCAGGCAGTTTCCCACCAAAAGCCTATAGCTGGTGTGAGATGGCTGTTCTTTAATATAACACATAGTGAAGCTTTTCTAGGCTGTAGAGGACCATTGCAATAGACTTAACAAATAAAGCAGAATTGAAAATGGGAGGAGGAGTGACTGTGGCTATAGGTTGAATTAGAGTTCAAGTCCCAAGTGTACCCATCAGCGCTCCCCGAACAGTGACCTTTGACCCCACTTTAATTCAAAGGGACACCTCCTGTTAGCCTTTAGCGCGCACGTCTCCATCTACTTCCACCTCTGCACCGGCTTGGCTTCCGCACTATATCACACACATAATATTAAATCCACGCGTATATGCTCTCAGAAGCCGTAATTGGGGTTATCTCTATAGAGGATTGGGCTGTGAAGCTATTCAAGTACAAGAACTACGTTTCCTGAATAATACAAATGGATTCTAAGGGTGCACCCATTTTGAAGCAATTTAAAGATGGCGTGAAGCTTTTAATTACAACTACCTAATGCGGTTTAGTCATTACAAGTTCAAAGATTTCTTCGTTTAATTTGTGTCTTGGATGTTAATGAAGTGTAATGGATTGGAATTACAATTTGATACCATAAACAATTACCACAATTTCAGATGAGATAATAGTCCATGTGCTAAGAGAGGTATGTTTTAGCTGTCGGTTCAAACTGACTTAGTTCCGCTCTTGAAGAGCTGATGGGGTGTATAAGGTGGTTTTCATGCTACAGTTATTCTATATATTATTGTTTTGAAGGTAAGGTTGGTATTACAGTATTTTGAACACATTTCTGCTGTACCTGTACTATAATGTATGAAAATATTTGGTAATACTTTATAATAACTACACCTAATTAGAAATCATGAAGAAAGACTTACTTCATAATGAACAAAGGTCCTGTATTACATAAAATTGACTCTTGTGAGCTCTAAGCCATGATATAATGTTGTTACCTCCTCAAAAACATACCTGGAGTTGTGTTTTGTTTCATTCACACATGTTTGAGTAATCCTTTATTATTCATCTGTCTACATCTCCAAACCTCAAAATGCTCTGTTCCACCTTGTGATGTCATGTAGTGGTAGTTTTCAAGTTAACAGCTACATTGTACCTTTAGTTCAACAGAGGTGGTTAATTCCAGAGCTGAAATCATCCAAATGATTGTAGTGAAGGTGTACAGAGTTTAAAAACACAGTGGAGCACTTCCTGTATTACCTCATGAACATCACAAGTGGAACTGAGTGTTTTCAGTTTGAGAGAAAAACGCAGCCTAAATATGCAGGATTTGTGTGTTAAGCATGAATGAATGAAACAAAACACAACTCCAGGTATGTTTGTGATGAGGAAACAACAATATAATAGATTTAGTAGCTACTTAACTCACTAACCCTTAAGGAAGTAGTTACTAATCCTGAATCATTCATGATAGACTATTTGATCGTTGTGAAATAAAGCTAAATAAGTCAGTTGTGCTTTATTAAGGTTAAGTAGGTGTAGTTATAATAAAGTGTAACAAAATAACCTTTATGGCAAAAGTCAAACATTATGATAACAAGATACATGATAAGTGTCTCTCTATGAACTCTCTTCTTTCAGTGTTGAGTCTTTGATTGATCAGTTCTATATTGCAATCAGTTATATAGCTGATAATGAAATGAATATAATTGATTTTGCACATAGTCACACAATCTTAAACCCAACAAAGTTCATCATGAGAGAGGGAAAAAATCTTTACTTAATTATACATAAAATGACTGTGACTTACAAAAGCTTCACAATTATTAACAGGCGGTTTTCCTACACCTTCATTAAACTGAGCCTATATTCCTTATTGACCACACATTTTCGTGGAATATTGTGTTTGTCGTGACATGAACGGCTGACTTGAACTTAAATGAAGTGATCGATTTTCCATAATGAAAGACAAAGTGCTGTGGGGGAGAATTCAAAGGGCCGAAGATGTGGACACATGACACATTTGGCAGATATCTCTCGGGGGGATCAGGGCTGATGATGGAGGAGAATATAAATCTATGTGGAACGCATGTGTCTGCATACCTCCGCCACATCTGTGCATGAGCTGGCTGCAGATAGTATCAATGTTTTATTTAACACAGAGGAGCCGGGAGAATCATACAGCATGATGTCCTTTACTGTTTGTTAAAGGTAGAGACTGGAGTTTATCAGCAGAATGGACAGTGATCCAGTCTTTGCGTGTTGTTTTGGAAGTAAATGTGTGTGCTTGTTTCTTTTTTCTCAGTTTTTACCTCAGCATCTCATGCATTCACGATCCCCCGTTACTATTCTGATCTAGCCTCTTTAACATAAGCTGTAGATGTATTCCTCTCAGTCCTCAACACTCTTAAAACAACCTCAACAACTGAAGTAGTTTAACTGAACTGAAAAGTTTAACGCTTTGTAGCTTTTCTTATGGAAGCTCCATCACCTGTTTTTCTCAATGGAGATGTTAATGCCTGGAATGTTCCACAGTATGACATTAATCATATCTATATAGCATTTACTTAATTACAGATGTTTTATTCATCAAAATAACTTGAAAAACATCTCCACAAATCTGACCTGTAAATTGGCCTGGTGGCATCACCTGTTAGTAGTGATGGGACTTTCGGGTCTGTTATGAAGTCCGAATGTTTTGGATCCGTTCATTTCAAAGAGCCGTTCAAAAGACTGGCTCTTTTACTATGTATTCATATGACAAAAGCCAATGTGAGAACTCATTTTAGCAACAAACCAATCACAGAGAGAAACAACCAAGGCGTAAATGTGTTTAAACTGGTTCAACCTGAAAGTGAGTGTGTGTTTAACCTTTCAAATAATGCATTATATAAATAAATATAAATATAAATAAATATAAAACAATAATAATAATTTAAAAACTAACTGTTAATTTGATGCCAAATCCGTTTTTTGCTGTTTGCTGTTGCCTGCTCTGCTTCTGTGCTGCATCTTGTGTTGGTTCAGTGATAATCAGTATAAAAATGCATACAAACTAGAAAGAAAAAGATCCGGTTTCATCCGTTCACATTAAGAACCCATTCAAAAGAGTCGACTTGTTCATGAACGCCACATCACTACCTGTTCCACTGAGATAGCCAAGTTAAATATCGTACTGTGGAACAGCAAAAACATCTCCAGGGAGACGAGCAGTTCCATAGTGCGTCCTTTAGCTATGTACATCTTCTTTTGGTTTGCATAATATATAATGCAAAAGGAAGTAATACCAGTAAAACTGTAGTGTAATTGGCCCATCTGACTATGGTGGGTGAAGTGTCTTGCCCAATGGCACACAGTATCCACTAGCTGCCCTGGAATCTTTAAAATCAATAGCTGTTTTGAGTCATAGCTTAACTTTGCACACAGTATTTTCCTTCCATTTCAAGTAATAAGTTTCTATGTGTGGTGTATAGTTTGGGATATTTATTTCAACTTTAACAGATGAATCGACCAATGATTGCCATAGAGCTTAGGCTACTCCTCCTCACAGCAGCAGCCTATTCATTTTACCACTTCAATCAAGCCTCCACCCTCGAGCATCAAGACTCTTTTATGACAGTTTTTATGTCCCTTTCAAGCCCCATCAATCCACTTTGATCCCTTTAAATGCTCACATCACATTCAGGCTTTTTCAAGACACTTTTCCTCTCTCCCTTTTTTAAACTCGCATGTCATCTTCTTCCTTCCTATAAGAACTATGTCTTTCCACCTTTTTAATGTGTGTGCTTCAATATGTTTTCACACTGTAGGAACCTTTTGCAGTTCACACATGGTAAGAACTAGGGCCACACTTTTTAGCTCCTGCTCTGAGGCAGGTACTTTCCAGTTAAAACTTTTGGTGACACTGCCTTTGTTTTTGCATTCATTCTCAGATTTACACAAACTTGATCTGAAGAATAAATAACTTGGACGCAATATAAAAAAAAAAAAAAAACAAACATAAAAAACATGTTTTAATTAGTAAGTAATTACTAAGTAGTAAATGAAAAAAAAAAAAACAAACTGTGGTGCTAATTATATTTAATTGCATTTGTTAATTATGTGTATTTTTGTATGCGCGTCGTTTACAGGGCTATTTACATGTTATTTATTTAAATGTTCCACTCTATGCAAATGCTAGGTTAAAGCAGCGTTAGACCCACTTTGAGCCACTGTTGTTGTGTGAACCTGAGCAGGGGTTTTTGGCTGGTTCCTCTGAACCAGACTGAGGGATTATAGGGACTTAGTTCTTGGTACTGTTAAGTATTAAAACAGCTAATACCATCTACCATCCTGTTCCCTGCTCCCATGGCGAGGCCTGTCGCCATAATTGCTATACTGACTTATCGTTCAATAATAAATATCATGTGTCTTTTCTTTGCATTAGCAGGGATTTTTTTGCAGTATGTTTTTTTCTTGTTTTTTTTGCAATATGCTTCAGTTTGACAAAGGGTTGGTATTATCATCCTATAGAGTTGTTGTGGCAGCGCCTACCCATGGCCTTCTGCTTTACTTCCTGGTCTGGCATCTCAGGGGGAGGCAGATAAGTCGGACAGTTCTTTGGTCTCTCTTTCTTCATTTCTGACGTTTCCCGAGGGCTTGGACGCGATCTTCAAATCCCCAGTGATTGTGTGGCCCAGTCTTCCCATCAGGCCCGTCTCCAATCAGCACCATCTTGAACTGCCTCATCTTCTCACTGTCTGCTCCATTCCAGAGATAGGCATGCACTTAAACAGCACATTTATTATGAGGGTTATATAAGAATCCAGGCTGGAGTGAAGATATAAAGGTGTATGGGGTAGACAGTCAGGAGAAGTGTTAACACTGTGTTATGTGTACTTGACTTGAAGGGAACATCGGATGATGCAGTGTCAAATAGGAGTAATATGCATAATGTACCTGTCAGCACCATGTGGGCGACAGTAGCGCAGTCGGTAGAGAGTTTGTCCACTTATCTCTAGGTTACAGGTTCGAATCCCACTCTACTTGTAAACATCATTAGTTGAGTGGTCAGATCCGCTGACGGTGCGATTCCAACTCCTACAAATGGATTCTGCCATTGTGTCCTTGCAATGGATTGTTTTGACAGATTGTCCCAGTGTGTGCAGACATCTGTGTGTGAATGAGTGAGTGGTTCCTTGATGTAAAGCGCTTTGAGTGACTTGAAGGTGGAAAAGTGTTATATAAAAATCTGACCATTTACCATGCGTTCTTTGTCAAAAAATAAATAAAATTAAAAAAAAAAAAAAATGTTACCAAGCCCTGCGCCAGCTTCTCTCCATGATGTTAAAATGTTTTGCCTGAAATGTCCCATGGTATGGCATTAAAATTATGTATCTCTGTGTAGACAAACAGGAGGCGCAACACTTTTAAACATGCAGCCAAGAGAAAATTACTAGTGCCCCTTCAAAATAAAGAGTAGTGTCTAACCACAAGCTGTTGTTTATGACGCTTCATATGCTGTAACCTGTACGCAATGGAGGACATAACACAGCATAATGTGTACTGGCCTATCACGCAAACAGAAACTAATGTGATATTTATTTTTGCAGACATGTTAGTAATGAGACACTTTCAAAACGTGTGGTTTCTAATCAGACTTCACACCTTCTTTACAGGAAACCTGCAAAGAGTGGAAAGTGAAAAAGAACTGACAACACACAAACACAAGAGATTTAAGACAGAAGGGAAATTATATTTTTAAATTGATTTTTTTTTTTTTTGGAACCTGACTTTCAAATTGTGGGTGTTTCTGATGCCATTACATTCATACAGTCATAAGTAATGTCTTGAAGATAGATAGATGTATATATTTTATTAATCTCAAAGGAAATTCTTGGTCAAACTAACAGACATATTGTAATCGTTGAAGCAAAATTCGATCTCAGTAGTCAGCTGCGAAATAAGACAAAGAAACACAAGACACAACAGATTTATATAGCGAGTCTGGAGCAGCAGCACCTAGAGCAGCCTTTTCCTTCTTGCTGTCACACAGTTTACCCAGCGGCGCCAGGGTCTGTTTGCTTGTTGTTTCACTGTGTCTTCCAATCCGAACTCCATTCCCTCTGCGCTTCACCGTGTGCCCCTTTTTCCATTTTACTCCTCTCTGGACTGGAGAAGGTCAGCTGGAGTGTGCCGGGGCTGTCTGAGGGGCTCTCTCTCACTCACAGTGCAGGAGATAAGCACCCAAAGGTGAAGCGGAGGCATGTGGGAGAACCAATCAACAGGTGCAGCTCTGACCTTTGAGACAGTGGGCGCTTGTCATGCTTGTCCAGCCTCGACACCCGACCACTCCAGCTGTCTCCTCACTGTGCTTTGTCTCTGCAGCCCCTAACAACTGCAATTGTGGCATCAATCTATAGCTGTTATGGCCTTATTATAGAGCAACTGGCTTTTTAACTGAACGCAACAAAATACGAAATAAATATTAGTCTCTTGTGGTATTTTGTGCGATGGCTCTCTTAAGGAAAAGATTTTTCCTTTTATCATGCACGTCAAATTGTCCTTCTTCAAACATCAGTTAAAGGTGCATTATATAACTTTTGCGGTTGTCTCCCTGGAGATGTTTTTGCGTTGCCTTTATAGTTCCACAATATGGCAGCTTATTTATCTTGCACTTATTCAACTGCATGTGCTTTTATGGCAATGCATTAAACATACCTCTAAAACATGCATGTGTGAGCAGGCTCTTCTCTTCGCTCCACAGATCCGACCTGTAACATCTTTATGTAGATAGATTAAATTGAATTTTAATTTTTTTGTGTTTCTTTTTATATCAGATGCGCTTTCTGACACTACTCTACACTACACTACAATTTACAAAGAACAAAAAAGCCCCATGCCATCCATCACATTATGTAAGACCACCACCATAAGACCACATTATGTTTAGGCCACCTACTTTTTGCAACCCTTCATTACTTTGGATTTATAACATCTAAAGCATTCAATGTGTATTTACTTTCTACATTCATTCTAAGAAGCCCTGGACAATGGCCAGTTATTGATTCAACATATTAAATGCATATCTTTCAAAGCAAGAAATCCACTCTACAAATAGACAGTGTAAGCAGCCACTTTGACCGTGAACCTTATTTACTACACATAATTTGGTTTTGTGTGGAATAGCTGTCTGCAGATTCCGTCCATATAGCCCTGTGTGCGTTGGATCTTGTTTGCTTGATTCCTGGTCGGTAGCCGTAGAAACTGTCCATATTTCTGGGTTGTGGTCGTGTCCCGCTGTGAGGCCGTCCCTGCTGTTTACGCTTCGCCCCAGCGTGACTTGTTCTCCTCTGGTCTGTGCAAATTCCGCCAACTCTGGAATTCAGCAAGTTTGTCCGACACCCAAGCGTCATTTACATAGCCCACACAACTTGTCAGATGGCTGCAGAGGTGTTGTGGCATTTGATCTGACAAACGCAGACTATTGAGCTGAGATATACAGATAGTGGTAAAATGTACTCGTTATACTGAAAAAAAGCAGTTATTTATAATGTTTGGCTTTTCAAATTTGCGAGTACAAGTGTGAATACGAGCACACAGCAAACTATTGTCTTAAAGGTGCTCTATGTAACTTTCTGGTGGAGGGTTCCAGCACCTGCGTCTCCATTAGGCCTGTCACGATAATTACTATATCGACTTATCGTTCAACACATGATAGAGATAACAGTCATTTTTGGGGGTCAGTGGGGACTTTTTCCTTCTACAAGTGGGAACACATTGGTTATTTTTCCGTACTACGATGAGATTTGAGCTGTGGACATAATTCTGCTTTATGGTTTGGTGTTAATATTATCGTTTATCGTGTATATTTACTTCAACAATATATCGCACTTCAAAATTTAGTCTCTGTGGAGATGTCATTGTTTAGAATGTTACACAGTATGACATTACACTTATCTATCTCCATGAAGAAAAGCAGATGATGCCACTAGGCCAAGTTACAAGTCAGGTCTGTGGAGAGGCGAGCCCAGAATAGATGTTCATAAAAAAACAAACAAACAAAAAACACAAACGATAGATAATAGTTAGACAGTTAAATGGTGTACTATGGAATATTCTAGGCTTAGCAATACCATCTCCATGCATATATGGTGTACGCTCCATCAGAAAAATTACATGGTGAACCTTTACATAGTCAGAATAGCTAGGAGTTAGTTTATTAGCAAAACTGGATACATTGGTGACACAATCGCGATTTAATAACCTGGTAACTAGCTTTTATACACACACCTGTTTTTAATGTTTTATATGGGCTTGTATACTTGTTTGTTTTGTTTGTTTTTTTCTGTTTGTATTGTATTTTAAACAGGGCGTCCATGAAAAAGAGAATCCAAGTGCTCCCATTGGGTTCCCCTGTATAAATAAAGAAATCTGAATTGTAATTCCTTATATGAAAAGTAAAAGCAGCAAAAATTCTAAATAAAATTCACAACCATTTATAATTACGCCGTAAGCTCCCTTTGTCAGATGTCTGTCAAAACAATCCATTGCATGATTTTGTGCTCAGTGTTTCTATACATTTTCAAAGCAATCGTTTAACCTGCAGACCCCCCACATCTAATAATCACTTTCTATTTCCATTTGTCTGCAGTCTGTGTGCTCCTCTCAGCGGACAGAGCCTGGCCATATTCCCATCACTTTAACACTGCCGTAATTGCACATTTTACAAAGTCCCCACAGAAAATCATTTCTCATGATAGTCTAATAAATAGGCCTTTTCCCATTTCAAACTCTATATTTTCATTCATTACCAGCCTGCCCTTCATGTCGTCTTGGACCCGAGCAGCAGCCTGTGCGGAGATGACGTTTGAGCGGCTATTTCAGGGTGGCCACTGGTTTATTGATTTTCCCATCTCTTTTTCTGTCCAATAATGCCCAGTAGAGGTTGTCAGACGCATTGATCGGCACAGTACGTTGTTTGTACTTGTGTGTTGTCTGTGTGCTTTGAGATACAAGTCATTGGGAATTACATGCGGCGGTTGCGTTCTTTGTTCAGAAAAATGTCCAATTTGACAGTTTGTCGTCACTTGGAACCAATGGAAAAAGGCCACCAACAACCGAATGTTCAATCAAACAAAAATACTGTAGGAGGAATACAAATACCAACTGTCAGCAGGAGCCTCTCTTGTCAAATACAGTAATCAAAGCTGCAAGCAATGGATAGGTCATGGTTTAGTAAATTCAATATATACTGTATATTTCATTAAAGAGCCTGCCTTTCTTCTTGCCCAGAAAAAAAACCCCCAAAAAACGCTCATTACGCCATGCAGCGTATTGTAAAATCAGTTATTTGCAAATATCTATACACTTGAATACATACAGATTTTTGTCCAATCAGGCGCGTTGTTGGATGAGAACTACGTGGAAACTGTGACTATTCCAGTCAGTTGTTTCTTTGTCATGGTTCCGCATCAGTGTGAGGGAAGAGACTAAGTGGGCGGAGCAAACAGTTCTTCACTCATGATTCGAAATCACGTATAAGGCCTTTAACGTCTGTAGTAGATTTTATTTTCCATTTAAAATCTTACAATGTGGTTTTCAGCTTGTTACGGCTCCCCTGTTCTTTGCTTATCCATGTGTTTCATTAAAATAACAGAAAGATAGTAAAAGCGGAACGATTTGAAGGCTTGGGGCCATAACAGACTGGGGGCTCATCTGGGATCTGAACCCAGGACCTCTTGAACAGGGGAGCCGTAACAAGCTTCCTGTTATACATGACATTTTGAGGACTTTTCACTATTCAAAAGACATAATAATAATATTTTGTTTTAAACTGTAATATCCCTCTTCTGTCTTTCAGTTTTCCCTTTAAAGTCCCTAAGGAAATATTCAAACTTTAATTAGTGCACGTATTACGATCATATAGTTTCATTGAACCCTTTCTATCACAAGTCAGCTTACTTCATGAAATTTTGATTTGAGCTTTGGCAAGTTTCTACTTCCCCAAATCCCTGAGCCTAATATCTGTCTCCCCTGGTTCAAACCACTGCAGGGTGTGTTCAGCATCATCTCATTCTGGACTCATTTGGGTCCACACCTTCATTCACTTTGGCTCTGTCTTCGGGGCAACAGGGACGACTGGAGCAGATGAGAAAGCCCTTTCAATCCCCACACAAAATTGAAACACTATGATTGGGCGATGAAGGTTAGCCAGGTGGTTCACCAGACGACATAACGGGTTGAAGCAGATCTCATAAAGTCGTTTAAAATGGAACGGCTTCTGTTGCCTCTCGGGGCAGTTGTAGCTTTTACATGTTATTACCAATGAGGCTAGAACTTTTGTCAAACTGTGCCACTGTGAGGGAAGATGGAAGGCAGAGCAGGCTTCTGTTGTAGTATTCAGAGTTTTCTTTTCCCATTCTTGTCAGGGGCTGTACTTATCTGAACATGATGCCAACAAGTGTTTTAGGAAGGATACAGAGCGATGTGCAATGGACTGAAGAAACATGACAATAGATGATCTCACATACACAGCAGGGAAATATTGTTGTCTGTAATCCCCCGTATCGTTTTTCATTCAAATGATGACATCTTTTCAGCGTATAGGGATTTGAATCAAGTTGTGAGTGTTGAAATGAAATGTGTACTTTTGCACACCATGGACTGTATAAAGAAGTGGACTAAGTGAGTGAGACGTCACCCATCACCCATCGAGGCTAGCGGTTACAGGGGCAACATTGGAGCCGAGTTCCGACTGTGAGTATCATAGCAACCAAAGAGCCTATCCGGAGCGAGGCTGTTGACTCTAACACCCCTTCCCGCTGGTTTAGCAGGGAGCCGTGACTTAGCAATGCTGTCACTCAAACCAGTTGCTAACGCTAACGGGAGTGACCTCGGGGAAAGAAGGCATTTGATTTCACTGTTATTGATGTTCACATCTTGAATCATAGACAAAATAGCGAAATAAAAACACCTGGATCAGTAGAGCGGGTTAATACGAACATTTTAAGACCAAAACGACGAGGTTCACTGCAGCAGTTACACAGAGAGGGGCCACAGTTTTCTAATGTAAAGTGAATTGGAGCCAGAGTCAACGGAGCCAGAACACTTCCTATTTGGAACGCAGCAGCTAGCACGTTAGCTATGTCCATTTATATATACAGTCTATGTTGTACACAAAGCAAGGTTACATGCCATCTTTAATGTGTTGTTTCTGTCACTAAATACCTAAATGTTGAATCTGTTTCCTTCATAAGGCGCCCATGAAAAGGAGAGTTTAAATGCTCCCATCGGGCTCTCCCTCTATTAATAAAGACAAATAAATAAAAAACAATACAAAATACATGGTTTTGTTTTGTGACAGTGTAAAATCTGACAATAGCCTAAAGCTCATAGATTCCCCTGTTATTGTTGATCTCTTGAAACAACCTGGTCAGACTTTAAAATTGTATTCATTATAATGAGTTGCAGGCTCATGATTAGTCATGACCCAAGTGTCTGGTAGTGTTATCCTTCAGAGTTCACCCGTGACTAATCGCCAATTAAAAAGTGCTGTCTGTACACAGCAGCCCACCTGCATATATTACAAATACAACATCTTCAAAAATGTCCCAATTAAATACATTTTAAGCATTCTACAAGTTAATACAAGTTTCAAACATGTGCTTCAAGCTTTTCTTAAAATTACAAAATATATACAAACAGTTGTGCCTCTTGACCACATAAATAGACTTGTATTAAAATGTCATTATCTGTATAGCCAGTTGATTATAAACTCTGTGTGTTCAAACACTATTTTCATCATTTAATATTTATTTAAAAATGTTGTTTACTAACCCCATTTCTGCATATAACAGTAGGACTGGGGGTTTAGTTGTTAAGCAAAGTAGCACATGTCCATAAACTGTCAATATACAGTACTGCAGAGTTAATTAAATGCAGCCTATATGGCACAGCATCTCTCCGGTCTGCTCATTAACCTTCCCTTTTGATATGTCAGAGGATGTAACCTTTTCACAGATCGCTCTCAGATTGCAGGACTGTTTTATAATGCATTTCCAGAAGATGCATGTGCTAGAACTAGACTCTATACTACTATACTATTTCCATAAAACTGATGTCGGCATATGTAGACTTCTATTTCTGTCTGATTTGAAAGTAGTTCATTATTTTTGTCTTGGCCTGTGGCAAAACCTGTTTTATTAAAACATGCTGGCCTGTTAACTCCGCTTAAGGCTTGTCTGAATAAGAAAGTGCTCTCCTGACGTGACCCCTAAGAGCATTTTGGATGGATTTTACTTGCAAAATCCAAAGTGGTGATTTAATTATAGCTGCCCTTCATTGTTAGGGATGAAACTGGCAGATTTAGAATGAATTTTGTCATTTGTAACGATGGAAAGTCCATTTTGACAAGACTAGGACTAGGGCCACTGGATATGCATTCATACTTTTTAACTATTTCTGTATTATTACTATACAGTAGAATACAGTTTGTCTGCCAAGTCCAGAATAATATGTCTCTGTATTTTTATACAGAGAGATATCAGTCTTCAGCACTTCCTCTTCTGCACCATGAGTCAGACTCAAACATGACGGGTGTGAAACAAAGGAGCTCATTGGTCACTCACCATTTTCACCAAAATTAATTTTATTTAGTGCTTTGCTCATTGATTCTGCAGAAATCTGCAATGTTTTTCAGTCCTCTATGATATTTTTTTTCCTTTTTTTTCCCCATATTGATACAGACACACCATACGTGAAAAATCCACCTGTCAGTCACGCCCATCTGAGCTCGGGGAGGTGTAATGATGACCAGACTCACAGTATGATAGTAGGCCATTTCTGCGCAGTATTTCTGTATTGACAGACATGAATGTGAAATAAATGTAAAGTTTGAATGTCATTTTTAGTTACTGCAAGTCAGTCTCTTAATATAAAATGTGAATAGTCAGTAAAAACAGAATGATGCATTTCTAACAGTGGCTCTGAAGGAGCCTGAGGAAATTCTTTAAGACTGGCCTTCTTTACATCTAACAGTGAACTCGAGTTGCTCGGAGATCAAATCAACAATCAATTTTCCTCATGAAATTCACAGTATTTTCCATAATGCGTTTAACTGGAGGGAATGAATCTGATTATGCGTCTTCATATACACAATTTCATCTTGACGGCTTTTATGTTTGTTATTGACAAAGATTCCTATTATTGGGGAAAAAGCCTTGGGTAATTCGTTGAAATGCAGCAGTTGTGTGTGTACTGCCTTTATATGGGTCTTCATTTGTTAAAGCCATGACGTCTTTGGTCATAATGGTAAATCTATGTGTGCTGGGCCTATAGCTCAAGGACATTCGGCTCTCTCCTATAGCCTCCTTTTTTGTCTTCTCGATCAATACTTTGCCATTTTAGCTCGGTGGAACCACACTGGCCCTCTCCACAACTCAACACCTGTCCCTGAAACTGCACTGATCTGTCACGACCCTTCTCCATTGAAATCACTGCCTGCAGAAGAAGCAGCAGTGTAGAGACATTGTGCCATTTATAACTGCCCCACCCTCCCTCCCTCCCTCCCTCTCCTATGCCCCATGGGGACCTGCGGTGAGGTGTGGGGAAGTTGAAAGGTTACGCCCGTCTAGAGATCACACGGGATTGAGAT
>JACM01007504.1:0-11070 GCA_000787095.1 Periophthalmodon schlosseri
AATAAACATTGTATTACATTTGTGGGGATTATTATATTGAATTTTATTATATTTGTGGGGATTATTATATTTGTGGAGATTATTACATTGTGGGGATTATTACATTGTGGGGATTACTACATTGTGGGGATTATTTTATTTGTAGGGATTATTATATTTGTAAGGATTATTACATTGTGAAGATTATTATATGTGTGGGGATTATTACATTGTGGAAATTATTACATTGTGGGAATTATTTTATTTCTAGGGATTATTATATGTGTGGGGATTATTACATTGTGGGGATTATTATATGTGTGGGGATTATTATATTTGTGGGGATTATTACATTGTGGGGATTATTATATGTGTGTAAAAGCATTATAACATGGTTTAAAGCTCACAAGAGTCAATTTTGCGTAATATGGGAGCTTTAAAACACCTCCACACACTTGTTCACATGTTCACAGACTTTTATTAATCAATTTAAACATGACTCATTTTGAAATAGGTTTATCTTGTGTTCAGTTTCATAAGAGCAGCCATGTGTTTCAGGGTGAGCGAGTTCTGAGGATAGCTTTGCTCTGTAAGAAGATGGAGGCCAAAATGCTCTTGATTGAGGAACTTCAGAACATTGTTGTGGAGAATCAACAAACAGAAGACCTAGGGGCACAGGAGGTAAGACCACATAAGCACCCCATCCACATTCATGTGGATCATATATTCACATTTTCTTGAATGGCAAAGTGTAGCTATTAAATAATTTGCTTTTTGTTCCTTTTTCTTGTGAACTTTACATGCAAACTTTACATGCAAACTTTACAGAAAACTACAAATGTTCACAATGAACCACACTGCAAGATGTTTTCCCATGATGTCAAGATTTTGGGATTTGAGACATTGAGTCTCAAATGAGTCCACTGAGTCCACGGTGATGATGGCCCTCGCCACGGCGCGTCCGCCCCCCCATGCGATTGCCGGGGGCCTCCAAACACCCCCCGTCGCATCCTCCCCGTGCAGCCACCGCCCGGCCACTATCTGTCCCCCTTTGCACCGTTTTTACAGCGCGGTGTGGTCATCGCATTATACCGACGGCGTCCGTGGCTTTGAACCGGCAACCTCGTGCATAGTACAGCTATGGTGTAATGGACTTTTTTGCATGTTCTGACGTATAGAATGCAATCCAATATGGCCGACTTCCTGTTGGTCATAGGACAATGTGGCCATTCACTTTTTGTCTTCTCTCATCAAGCTCTATCACTGTTTCAAATTTCATCTGCCCACTCCCAATTTGCCCGTCCTGGTTGACATGGTTTCTATAGTGCGGCGTGGTCATCGCATTATACCCATTGAACTAGCAACCTTGTGCATAATACAGCTATGGTGTCACTGACTTTTTTATGTTCTGAGGCGTACAATTATTTCCCCAAGTTTCATGCCAATCGGACAATGTTGTGTCTTTCACGTCTATGGTAGGGGGCACTATAGTGTTCATTTTAATGAGACTTTTTAGTGCATTACATTCATGGCCAAATGACACGTGTGATGTAAATTTGAGTTGTGTAGACCAATGCCCATGCGTGCTGCACATTTTTCAATGATTTTTTTGGAGTCTTTGCGCCCCTGGTGTCCAACCGTAAGAAATGACCCATGTCCGTAATATATTATTTTGCTCCATGTCATGCACCCAATTTATTCCCCCAATTTCGTAGGAATCGGATAATGTTGATGTTTCACGACTATGGTAGGGGGCGCTATAGTGTTAATTTTGATGTGAATGAATAATGCATTCTATTCATGCCCAGATGATGCATGTGTGATATGAATTAGACTTTTGTACACCACTGCCCCTGTGTGCCAGACATTTTTCAATGATTTTTTTTGGAGTCTTTGCGCCCCTGGTGGCCAACCGTGAGAAATGACCCATGTCCGTAATATATTATTTTGCTCCGTGTCATGCCCCCAATTTATTACCCAAATTTCGTAGGAATGCGATAATGTTGACGTTTCACATCTATGGTAGGGGGCGCTTTAGTGTTCATTTTGATTAGACTTTATAGTGCATTCTATACATGCCCAGGTGGCGCATATGTGACATGATTTTGAGCTGTGTAGGCCAATGCCTGTGGTCGTGAGAGGACATCGAAAAAACAGGAAACAAAGACGTTTTTCAGCGCCGTGGTATGGGCGAACCGTGTGGAATTTCTTGAAAATGTGGGTATTTTATGAAAACCCATGGGTCTAGATGTGGCATGTGAAATCTGAGCTCATTTGGACCAAAATCTGGGACTAGATGCGTTTTGAAAACACGCGGCGAAAAAAGTGGCGAATTTTTTATCCAATATGGCCGACTTCCTGTCCGCCATAGGGAACCACTATGATTGGCTTTTTGGCTTATCTCTGTGAGCTCTATCACTGGTGCGAATTTGGTGGAGCTACGGCGAAATATATGTGTCGGCTCCCAATTCATTTGAAAATTTTGAATTTTCAAGGTGGCGCCGTCGAGCCAGGGGGCATGGGACATTGTTGCGATGCATATTTTATTGAATTTTTCACCGAACCGGTTGATCTGGTTTGTTGACTTTTCGTGCATGTTCAGGGGGTGAAAAATGCAATAGTAACGGCAGAAAAAGAAGAAACCGAGGAAGAACAATGTCCCTCGCCGCAATTAAAGCCACAAGTGGCACGCCTGCCCCCCCTCACGCGACTGCTGGGGGCCAGTGACCGCTCCCGCGTTGCATTCTCCCTGCTTGCCCACCGTCCAGGCCTCTGTCCGCCCCCCTTCACACCATTTCTATAGCGCGGTGTGGTCATCGCATTATACCGGCCACTGGGCCCGAGATCATTATTCTGCTCTATTCAAAGTGTAATTCTGAATCTGCAGTTAAAATTGTAGTTGTTTAGGTTGATGCATGTGGCCGTGAGTAGGAATCAAAGAAACCGGAAATAAAGTCATAATTTGACAGCGTGCTACACAAAAACCACAATGAATATCTCCAAAATGTGGATGATTTTTGATAAGCAACATCTGTACATGTGGCATGTGGAGTGTGAGCTTATTTGGATGAAAACCCTGGGACTAGATAGGTTTCATATACACATATGTCAAAGTGGTGTGGGAATTTCAATCCAATATGGCCTTAGGCTGATGCATGTGGCCGTGAGCGGGAATCAAAGAAACAGGAAATGAACTCATATTTTGACGGCAAAATACACAAAAAACGTAATATCTCCAAAAGATGGATGATTATTTATTATCAACATCTTTAGATGTAGCATGTGGAGTGTGAGCGCATTTGGAAGAAAAACCTAGGACTAGATAGGTTTCATATACACGTATGTCAAAGTAGCGTGGCAATTTCAATCCAATATGGCTGACTTCCTTTTCGTCATAGGACAGTGTGCCCATTAAATTTTTAACTGTAAAGAAAAAGTTGCCTGTCCCCACTCCCATAGGGGTCTAATTGTAGGCGCTGCTGATGAGTCACGTTAGGTGAGGCATTATTGCAATGCCCATGGTATCAAAGTTTGTGTTGGGCCGATACCCGGGTGTGAGACTTTTCGTTGATGTTCAGTGGGTGAAAAATGCAATCACTTGTTTTGAGAAGAAACAAAGAACAATGTTAACTTGCAGTGTGGCCATGGCTTTATACCAAGGGTGTCCATAGCTTTGAACCGGCAACCTCATGCATAATACAGGTATGGTGTAATTGACTTTTTTGCACGTTTTAAGGCCTACAATAACTTCCCCAAGTTTCATGGCAAATGGACAATGATTTTTTAATGTTTTTTTTTAGGAGTCATTGCGCCCCTGCTGGCCAAAAGTGAGAAATAACCCATGCTTGTAATATAATTTTTTGCTTCTTGTCATGCACCCAATTTATTCCCCAAATTTCGTAGGAATCCGATAATGTTGGCATTTCACGTCTATAGTAGGGGGCACTATAGTGTTCATTTTGATTAGAATTAATAGTGCACTCCATTCATGCCTGGATCACGCATGTGTGATTTGAATTTGAGGCCAATGCCCGTGGTTGTGAGAAGACATTGAAAAAACAGGAAACAAAGTCGTTTTTTGGCGGCGTTTTTCGGTGGCGTGGTATGGGCGAACCACGTGGAATTTTGTGAAAACGTGGATACTATATGAAAACCCGTGTGTCTGGATGAGGCATGTGAAATCTGGTCTCATTTGGACCAACAACCTAGGACTAGATACATTTTGAAAACACGCAAAGAAAAATGTGACGAATTTTCAATCCAATATGGCTGACTTCCTGTTCATCATATGACCGTGTGCCCATTCACTTTTTAGCTTGTCTCACAGAGCTCTATCACTGTGTTGAATTCCGTCAGCCTACTCAAAAATTTGCCCCTCGCCAATCCCATACGGGTTGACATGGTTTCTATAGTGCGGCGTGGTCATCGCATTATACCCATTGAACCAGCGACCTCGTGCATAATACAGCTATGGTGTAATTGACTTTTTTGTATGTTCTGAGGCCTACAATTATTTCCCCAAGTGTCATGCTAATCGGACAATGTTGTGTCTTTTATGTCTATGGTAAGGGCCGCTATTATGTGGAGTGGCCATGTGCTTTTATGTTAGTTCTGTTCACGTTTGTATTCTGCACCCACGGATACATTTTGAGGTGTCTCGGCCAATGCCTGTGCGAGTGAGACATTTTTTAATGTTTTTATTTTTGGAGTCTTTGCGCCCCTGCTGGCCAACCATGAGAAATGACCCATGCTTGTAATATATTTTTTTGCGTCTTGTCATGCGACCAATTTATTCCCCAAATTTCGTCTGAATCCGATAATGTTGACGTTTCACGTCTATGGTGGGGGCGCTATAGTGTTCTGTTTAATGAGACTTTATAGTCCATTACATTCATGGCCAAATGACACATCTGTGATGTGAATCTGAGCTGTGTAGACCAATGTCTGTGCGTGCTAAACATTTTTCAATGATTTTTTTTGGAGTCTTTGCGCCCCTGGTGGCCAATCGTGAGAAATGACCCATGTCCATAATATATTATTTTGCTCCGTGTCATGAACCCAATTTATTAACCCAATTTTGTCTGAATCCGATAATGTTGACGTTTCACATCTATGGTAGGGGGCGCCATACTGTTAATTTTGATTTGAATTTATAGTGCATTCCATTCATACCTGGATGACGCATCTGTGACATGAATTTGAGCTGTGTAGGCCAATGCCTGTGGTCGTGAAAGGACATCGAAAAAATAGGAAACAACGTTGTTTTTTGGCGGCATGGTATGGGTGAACCGCGTGGAATTTGGTGAAATCTTGGATGCTGTATGAAAGCCCATGTGTCTAGATGTGGCATGTGAAATCTGAGCTCATTTTGACCAAAAACCTGGGACTACATATGTTTTGAAAACGCGGTGAAAAAAGTGGTGAATTTTCGATCCAATATGACTTCCTGTCCATCATAGGGCAGTGCTATGTTTGGCTTTTTTGCTTGTCTCCCTGATCTCTATCACTGGTGTGAATTTGGTGGAGCTACGGCGAAATATGCGTGTTGGCTCCCAATTCATTTGAAAATTTTGAATTTTGTAGGTGGCGCCATCGAGCCGGGGGGCGCGGGACATTGTCGCGATGCCAATTTTATCAAATTTTTTGCCGGACTGGTCGATCCTATACCTGGTTTGGGGACTTTTCGTGAACGTTCAGGGAGCGAAAAATGCGATGGAAATGGCGAAAAAAAAAAAAAAAAATTAAAGCCGCAAGCGGCGATGATGGCCCTCGCCACAGCGCGCACTGCCCCCCCACGCGACCGCCTGGGGCCAGCCACCGCCTCCACGTGGCATTCTCCCCGCTCGGCCACTGCCTGGCCGTTATCCGTCCCCCTTCACACCGTTTTTATAGCGCAATGCATCCATCGCATTATAGCAGCGTGTCCGTGGCTTTGAACCGGCAACCTCGTGCATAATACAGCTATGGTGTAATAGACTTTTTTGCATGTTCTGACCTACAGAATGTATCAGCCAAGTTTCGTGCTATTCTGACAATGTTGGATGTTTCATGTGTACTGTAGGGGGCGCTATAGAGGCCACTGCGCATGAGGTTAGGGCTCTGCTCTATTCAGCCTTGGATTGTACACTGTTGGTTAAAGGTTTAGCTCTTAGGCTGATGCTTGTGGCCTTGAGTAGGTATGAAAAAAAGACCAAATGACGTAAATGAAATGAACCTATTAATCCTAGAAGAAGTACAAACAAGTGATATGATTTGTAATGATTGTTCATTAAATGGTTAGCATGTTAGATACAAAAGATGAAAGTAGTATATACATAAAGGGTATTGTGGTTTAGTTCCCAATACAGCTGCTCACCTCTGTAGCTGTCCTTTGGTCCGGAGTGGGATGTGTTCAGGAAAAACCCAAAAGACAAAAGCTCTGATAGTGTAATGCTATTTATTACAAAAACAGAGTAATATACCAATTACAGACAAAGGTCCGGGAGCTCTCTAAGCCAATGCGAGACACCCCGAACAAAGGACTTATCATATATTTATATGGTCATATAGGACAACCCCTTCATTATCTAACCCCTATTCTCCGAAATCTTAAACAGTTCTCGCCCGTTGCATCTCAATGTTTAGACAAGTGGCTCTGGACCCTCTTCAGTCCCACAGCTCCATACATTAAGACCTTATATGGAACTGTTCAGCACACAGGCATCTATGGGGGAAGACCAGACACCACAGTATGAACATGTTTCAGAAATATGATGAATGAATCTGTGATTTTACATGCAAGGTAAGAATTTGACAAAAACATTTATTGACAGCAAGTGAATGGAGAACATATGTACACATTATTTTTACAGTTTCAAGAAAATGTACATGATCAAGAAGCAATATTTGTACATCAAACTGTCTACACCTGAAAACGGGAGCATACGTTATATTACATGACATACATGACTAGGAAATGTGAACGACCATTTGTTACAGAAGTGTAATTCAAACTATTAGCTGTTACAATATTCAAATCAGAGACAAACCAATAATGCATTACAATAAATGTATGAAATCAAACCAAGCAAGAAGTAACACAAAAGAAACATACATCATCTCTAACCTATATGAAAAGGCAGTGAAAAAGGCAAAAAAGGGCAAAAAAATAAAAAAGAAACTGTGAAAGGCTTAGAAAATTGAGAAATGTAGATTAATTGCCTGTTGTGGTTTTATGCTTAAAACAACATGCTACCCCTTCATGATCACCGAAATAAGTTGGTACCACAAATGTGTCAACTTCAAACTGCGAGGACTTTAAGTACATGTGATCAATTAAAGTGCCTCTTTCTGTAGTGGGAGAGACGACACATTGAGCAAATTCCTTTTTTGCATGAAATTGCACATACTTGAAGATTTCAATATGTCGTCATTAAAGTCCCCCACGATAGCGATGTTACTGTAGTTGGAGTCAAGCCAATTCACTAGTTTGTGTAAATGTTGTTTAAATACCGTCATAGGGTATGAAGTCGGGCGGTAAATGACAGCAATGACAATGTCATGTATGTTGTTTAAAACCGTCATAGGGTATGAAGTCGGGCGGTAAATGACAGCAATGACAATGTCATGTTCAGTAAAATGTGTAGCCAAACATTCCAGATTAGTGGATTGTAATGAGACAGAATTGTAGGAATGACAGTCTTGACAGTACATTCCAACTCCACCATGTTGCTGTGTCTGCAAATTGACATGTGCAGGCTGACGGCTGCTTTGATAAGCTAAACTGCGGGGTTGACTGTGGAAATGGTATCCCGCAATGCAATTGGATTGTTGGTGTGAGTGTTCAGTTAGCCAAGTTTCTGTAACAGTGATGCAGTGGGGATGGAATTGCTGCATACATAACTATAAGTCAGACAAATGTTGATGCAGTGGGATGGAATTGCTGCATACATAACTATAAGTCAGACAAATGTTGTGGAAGTCGTTGCACATTCATGAAAAACAAGTTGAAAACGTGTGTTTCTTGTGTGTGCAATGACGTCTGAGTGAACACGAAAGGAAGCATTGTGTGTAATGCTGGTCGAACCTTGCTGTTGCAGTAAATTTTCTTAGCTAGGAAGTTTTTAATGATAAGACCTTCTAAACTCCTGACATGGCTCAAGGCGACATAGGCTTGACCTGATGTAAAAGTTTGGTCCAGACACACCACAGCTTCATCAACGGTAAGACCTTGTACCTTGTGCACTGTGCAAGCCCATGCTAATTTAAGGGGAAACTGACGACGCTTTTCCCCTTTTTTATTAGCTTGATCTTCTACTGGTTCTATGCGTGTAGAACCAGTTAGGCCTGCAGGAGTGTGAGTGCGGCTTCTTTTTTGTGCGCCAATGTTGTGGTCGTCAAATTTCACATAAATGGCCAGTGGAAGCCTTCTGTTTGGTGGATTGTCTATGTGACTTACCGTGCCACATATTCCATTCACCAGTCCGTTGGCTACATCCACGTTTTTAATCAGCATGACACGTGCATTGACACCAACAGGCAATTCATCAAGTAGCAAGGTATGCTTTGTTTTAACAACTCCGTCCGTGAATTCGATCAGTTTACCAGTTTTTTTACTGTAGCTGTAATCTTGTGCTGTGATGGTGATGTAATCTGGGCAGATGATTTGGACCTGTTGAAAATTGTGGTATTCTACCTGAGGGTTAGTGGGAAAGATATGTAAGGCAGTGGATTTTTGTCCTGTTACACGACTTTTTAAAATCGCTTCATCTTCTGGGAGCATGGGTGTTTCTCTTGACTGGCTTCTTAAGCAATTGAGTAGATCTGCAAATGTGCTTGCCTTTCAAGTTGTACTGGGCAGAGAGCACACCATGCATCTTCCAAGTTTGCATTCATGATGACTTCATTTTGAAGTGCTTCCAAGTCATCAGTGTGTTTGTCAAATCTCTTTTTATTTGCATCAACCACGGATTTAACAGAACACACTAATCCATTGGAAAGAACTATCTGTCCGTTACTGTAAAAGTTTTCAAATGCATAAATGGAGGTGGCATGAGGTCGCTCTCGGCACGATCGGGGAGAAACAACTGTAAAATACTCTGATAAAACAGTTCAGGATGTTCAGCTTGAGAGAAGCGAGCATATCTAATAACTGCAGGTTGGGTATTAACTCACTTTATTATGGCACCGAGAGAATTTTGGAGAAGAATTGGATTCTGGCTGGTATGACCTTTGCACAAGACACGATATTCCGACACAAAAACAGCAATGCACATGTCATTAAATGTACTGTCATCTGGCCTGTTCAAATAATGGTCAGTTATGTTAGTCATCCAAATGTCTTCAGATGAGCTGTTTTCAAGCTGCTTTATGGGTTTAGTAAGCCGGACTATGTTAGCACCTGTAGGGATAAAAGACACTTTGCGGGAGAATTCTTTGAGATGCATCCAGTGACTCGATAAGCAATCAATCGAGCACCTCACGATTTTGGACATACACATTTCCCAGTTTCTTCATCGCATCTTTAGCACTTAAATTGCCTTCCAATGCTTCCTTTTGTGCAAGCAGCAAGCCAACTTCTCTTTCACTGTATGTCACAATGTAAACTGCACAAGCATAGCCATCGACGACATACTGAATATCAATATTTGCCTTCCAACAAAACAGCAGAAACCAGTTACCTTGATTGATCCATATTTCATAAACTTCCCTTTTTAAAACAATAGATGTGTGGCTGTCTAACACTTGATAGGCTTCTTCAAAAAGTTGCTGCGTAATCCCAACTCGTGCAAACAATTCGGCGTTGTCCTTGGCTGGGTGAATTGCGCTGTGAATAGCCTTCTGCAAGTCAGACATAATGCCTTCTGCACGTTCTTTGGACATGCAAGTTGGGTCATCTGGTGGACATACACACTGTGCATCTTCTTTTTTCAAATGGCATTTTGGACAAATGGGCGTTTGCCGTGCTCTTTGGATGAAAGTTCTCTGAGATTATGGGCGTGGGAATTTAAATCTGCAGACTGTCTTTTTTTTCTATTACTTTTAGAGTGGTGTTTTGAGTGGGTCTGTAGAGTTTAAACCATTTCCAATAGTTTGGGATAATTTTGTGGAAGCTGGCAGGTGACATATTTATCTACAAAATTAATGACTTCTTCATCAGTGTTTTGATCGATTCTAGGGGCATCTTGTACCCAGAAGAGAGCGTGGAGCCTCTTGCTTGGAACTCTACCCGGTAAAAATAATCTACAATCTTTCCAATGGGATTTGCAGGAGACATGAGAACTAACTTCAAAAAACAACGCCATCTATAGTCAAACATTTGAGCTGCAACCACAGGGTTCTTCCTCAAAAGGTTACATCGTTCAGCCCAGTTCAAATCTTCAACCATCTGTGTTCTTCCTTCCTGTATGAGAAGCGCTTCAAGTAAATTTTCCCAGCGCAAGTCAGCTGCACTAAAAGAAGCGAACCAAGTTGGTATTCCTAACTGACGTATCATGGAAAACACCTCACTTTGTTGCCAGTATGCAGGTGAGCCAACTATTGGTGACAAAAACTGGAAACCACCATTAAACTGAACCACATGTTTCAAAGCGTTACAGTCACTGTCCTGAGCTTGACCTCTTCCAATGTCATCAAATTGTCCTTTGCGTGTTGTGATTGACACACAAGACATGACATACAAAATCAATGTGCCATCAGCATAAAAAGATATTCCAGATTGTTTGCACATCTGGTGTCAGCATTCAAAAGTCGTAATTTGAAATATTTTGATAAAGTTAGTGGAAATTTTCTTGGGGTATGGAATGTATTTGTACCAGTCACAAAGATGGTAGGAAAACATTTGGCCTCATTTGTAGGGTCATTTAGTGTGCTTACCGGGTTGTTCCCTTCAACTGGAGCAACACTAACAACATTATCAAGATACTGGTCCAACGTCTCCTGACCCAAGTCTAGCGGCATAGAGCATGTGTCATTGAATACCCCATGCTGCTGTTTATCATATAGATGTTCATCTTCTGTGGGTTCTTGTGGCGGTGGATTGGTAGCTTCGGCAGTGGTTTCAGTTGTGTCTTCTTGTTCTTCCTCTTCTTGTTCTTCAGGGTCTTCTCTACT
>KN472385.1:0-11584 GCA_000787095.1 Periophthalmodon schlosseri
GCGTCTGTCTCTCTCGCTCGTCCCTCGCCCCCTCCCCGTACCCCCTCATACCCCCTCTCCTCCATCCCGCCCCGCGGTCCGCCTTGGCCTGTCTGTTTTCCCAGCATTCCTGTGCTGCTGTGTGACTGTGATGGCTTGTCATCTTGTAGGAATGTCCCGCTCTCCCACCTCGTCCCCCCGATTTGGCGTGAAGCGTTTCTCCCGGTTTCCGTCCGAGCCTGCACACATGGACACGCAGCTAACACACACGCGTGGCGGACGGACAGAATGCGAGCCTGCCTGCAGATGGTGTCCATTGGGCCGCATACCTACCCCTGGCGCAGGGCCACAACAAGCACAGCCATTCTCATATACTAGTCCCTGGCTTGTTTTCCGGCTGTACTAAGTGTGCTCCAAGTTATTTTGTCTTATGTTGCTTGGGGGTAAAACGAGCTGTTTAGTTACTGGGATACGCAAAGAATGCTTCGGATAGTCTTCATTACTGATACTTTGCAGTTGATTGGGTGTGATGCTAACTGTAGGCACTGCTCTGTCTGAGGCTCCGTTAATCTGACATTTGTTTAAATCCAATCTGACCAGAAAGAACTGTTTTAGCGGGAACTACAACAGGTGAGCTGGTTTTTACTGTTAAATGAAAAAGAAAGGCTGGTACTGTCATTGGGCCTCTCCCTGTATAATTAAAGATAAATTAATGAAAAATGAAAATAAGTCTCAAATAAGATTATATCAACACATTAATAGTCACAAGCTAGATAGCATTAGCCAACAGTTTTTCAGTTAGTCCTTTTCACCTTTTTGTTGAAAATCAAACAACAGGAAGATGAATACACGCATTGATCACGGGCTCCTGAAAATGTGTTGTTTAAATCCATTTTGTATTTTTCTTGAGCTTTCAGACGATATTAAAGCTTTTCCAGACCAAGGTTTAGTTTGTTTTCATACCTGACCGTTTCGACTGCTCACTAGATTGGATTATGTTAAAGCTTTTTTGGCTGTGTTTGCTAATATGTGCACCGTGTTAACTGCTGAACATTCCGCCATACACATACATGCATAACACCCCCAGCGTGATGGCACTGCAAAGTATCCATAGATGGTCAGTGTTAAGTAAGGGCTGTGTGGGTTCTAAAGTTGTTCCTGTGCCCTAAACTTCATACATGCGAATACCAGCGAAGGGTTTTTGCAAGCTAGGAAGTAGTTAATTTTCTTTTCGTGGTTTGAAAATCAGGTAATGTTAGTTTTAACCAATGATGTTAATATATAAAGAAGAGCGACTGAGAGGAGAGGAGGGGCGGGGTCTGAAGGTGTAAGGGACAGTGTAATTGGTCTAACAGGTATCCACACTTCAAACTCCGCCCCTGCAGTTTGTAATCAGAAACACCGGGCTGTAATCAGGGCAGTCCTGTGTGATGTCACGTTGTACTTGAAATCACAGAGGCCACTGAAAGCAGCACAGACTTACACATTTTCGATCAGAAAGCTGCAAATTTACCTAGTTTGCGCTAAAGTTGCCAGAAATGACTAGGTACAGTAGATAATGCACAGTTTGGTAGCAAAAAAGTGGATTTAGTATTTAGTTCCACTTTAATATGACAAGACCATTTGGAGCTGAAAGTTTGAAAGCTACATACCTCCATTAACAGTTCTTTCAGACCACGTTTTTTTCTACTTTCTGTCCATGTCCATTCACGTACACCCGATCCTCCATAACTAGGCCCTATAATGTAAAACACATGTGACAAGGCTGAATTGTTTGAGGGACATGATGACTTAACTTAATCTGGTACGTTTTAGGGACTTACTGTGGCCTAATGGTACACAGGAACTCAGCTCTCAATAACCCGAGGTGGGGGGTGGTTGGGGCACTCTCATTTGAGCTGGAAGCCAATGAGGAAGAATACGATGTGCATGTCTAGTAATAGCACACGCGACACACTCTGATTGGCGTCATCCTCTGGAACAAGTCGAGATCCGGTGGGCGCGTATTTATCACATTGTGGGGGCTCGAATCTGTATATCCACCCACATCATGGGGACCTTTTTATAATTATTACTTCATTTGATGGGACATAATCTGTAACAAAATGGTTGCTTGTAAACATGTCATATCTGCTTTCCATAACCAACAAGGAAGTCCAAATGATTCACTAGAAAAGACTGATTTTATTATAATCTTCTGGCTGTTTTAGTGAAACGTGTCAAACATGTCATATGCACTTTAAAGCCATAGTATGTAACTTTTTATCCAAAAAATAGACTAAAACAAAAGGATGTTTTGTCATTTTACTTGTATTTATTGTACTGAAAGACTTGCGCCCTTACTCTTAGTGGGCTTGCATCTCCACAAACCTGACTCTGATTTGATCTAGACGAGAGCCTCCTTCTGCTTGTTTACATGAAAATGTTGTTCCTTTTGCCGTAATCCTCCACAGAATGGCGTAAAAGGCATCTGCCTCCATGGGGGATGTTACGAAGTATGTTTTTTTAAAGGTTAGGCAAGTAGTAACTATGGTTTAGGTTACTATCAGCCTCCAGGAAATGAATGTGAGTAATTGTAATGTCCCCAAGAAGCACGGCTAACCCAACATGTATGCAGGCGCGTGTGCGTGTGTGTAGCGCCAGACCCTCTCATGTTTATTTAGCTCAACGCCTGGGTGACCACGACTTATCCGCTGTTCTGATTACCCTGCCTGGCCTGCCACCATTAATCCTTCAGAGACCTCCCAACCCCTTAAACAGCCCTATCGCCCAACGCGCACACATCGCCACACGCGCGCGCACGCTCACCATATGTACAGTAAAGCAAACCGCCCGTGTCGTAAACTTACTGTAGTGATGGTGTCTTTCCACTGCTGTAGTCACAAGGTTGTCCCGAGGCAAAGTGTCTGTGTGTGTTGGTGTATTCCAGTCATGTCATGGGGCCTGGAGGAACCTTATGGCCGTCTCTCAATTTCCATTAAAGAAGACCTACTGTACTGTGCCTGTGTCTGCTGTAGAGTTATAATCTGCGACACACCATTATGTAATAGTTTGAGCGTTTTAAATATTCATGTAAAACGACTTAATAAAATAAAAAACAAGCCCGCTTCCATGTTAGAAAACTCCGGTGCCCAATGGGAGCTGACATCGCCGTAAACGTCATCGCAACAAAGAGCCGTGAAGTTGTCAGGATAGTGAGTAGTAGATTTTTTACACATTTGTACCAAAATGACTACGCGGCGCTGTCAAATCCTACGCATATCACCGAAAATAAAATTGGAGAACGAAGTAAGTGCAGAGCAGCGGGCGGCGAAAATGGGGGTTGATTAGCAGTATGGCGTCTTGAAAATAAGCCATTAAAGATTGCTCAAACTTGCATGAATCACTCCAAATACAACTTCGGGTGAGTAAACGGTGAAGGGAAACAGCTTTGACATGGCTAAAAGCGCTGAAAAGTTGATATTGCATAAGAGGTCTGCTTTAAGTCACACTCATAACGATAGATGATAGACGAACGGTTAGCATTTGTTAGCAGTATGTAAGTAAGTAAGTAACAAATGGGGGCTTTTCTAGGATTCAAGAATAATTATCGAAGATTGAATCCAGTTATATCTAGGGTTGACATTTGAGATAAGACTAAAATCTGAACTAATCTAAGAATCCCATGCGTTTCAGAACATGTTTGCAGAGGTCTCAGTAACTGCAGCCTCCAGCGTTTTGATAATTGCGGCAACTCAAATTTAGATTTCGATTTGATTGCGATTTATTGTGTCCTTTTACCTGCTGATGTTTCTCTTTGGCCCAAAATATCTATCTAGGCAGCCCAAGATATAGACAGAATGATGGTAGATCAGATTGGGACTTGGCATCTTTGAACTTCAATATGTATTTTAAGTTCTTCCAATAAAGTGTGGAGAAATAGATGGATTGACAAACAGGTTCACATTTGGTTTGCTCATTTGGAGAAGAACTGGATATATGGGGGCTCGTCAATGATTTTAAACCAGTTTTTGAGCTCACTGGCTTTATGGACACATCCATTCCAGCATTTTGAGGTCTGGAGTGAGGAACCATCTGCTCACATGTTAGTATTGAGGGTCATGGCCCAACTCACAACCATTGTTATTTACACGTTCTGGGCAGACAATTTAGATGAAATCATTCACGTATGAAGTAGAGTAGACAGTATTACTGGTAATGCAGGGTAGGGCTGTGCAATTAGTCACACTTTTATCCAGATTGATTCATTTTTCATTCATTTTTAAGAGGTCCACAAGAGTTCTGGGTCAGTAAAAGCATGTGGTTTGGACCGAAGTTTAGACTTTGGAGGAACAGACTTGAATGTTTCTTCATAAATGGAAATGAATGAAAGTATTGTTTACGTTCAAAAAAGTCATATTGTAAACCATTTTAAATTAGACTGTATCAAATCAAAAGTTATTTTGTTCTTTCTTCCTTCCTTCTTCTTTCTTCCTTCTTCTTCTTCTTTTTCTTCTTCTTCTTGCGATTGTGTCACCAAGGTACCCAGTTTGCTTTTCTTTGGAGTGTATTCCATTTTTGTGAAGTAAAACAGTTAAAAGTCCTCTTTCCCGCCTTGTTCACGTATACACCAAAATCTGATTATAATCAAATTTCTGGACCTTTAACATTAGTAAAACCCAAAACTAAATCCGTCAACTGGACAAAAAGTTGTAGGAGTGAAGACGTTTCGCTGCTCATCCTCCTACAACTTTTTGTCCAGTTGACAGATTTTACTTTTGGCTTTTACTATGGATCAGACCTGGACGACTGAGGGATTACACAGACACCTTTAACATTACTTAAATGATATGTAAACTGCAACATGTGATGTGAGTAATCAGAGCATGATCAGAAAGGAAGTAGATGATGTTACTTTTTACATGTCTTTAAAACAATCTTATAACTCCAAAAATGTGATATTAATCAGACTTTGCTGCCCGATTTATGGCTATGTATTCCCATAGTCTTACTACAATGTGCCATTTCACTACCTCCAGTGGTGGAACATAACAAAGTAACTGTAGTGAAGTGCTGTACTTAAGTATAACTTGTAGATATCTGTACTTTACCTTAGTAGATTTTAAAGTGGATGCTTTTTACTTTTACGTCACTACATTTGAGAGCAAGCATCTGTACTTTCTACTCCACTACATTTTTGAACTGGACTGAAAAGTCAAAGTATTTTTTAATATTGTCTGAGACCTGCTGGAAAGGTTGGAGGTTTATTTTTTAACACATTTGTAATTTGAGAAAACAAAAATATACAAAGAAATTCATTCATTTTTGTTTCTGTTGAACAAAATACTGCACAAATCTGTATCAAAATCAGTGCATTTGAAGCTTTATTAGATCTCAAAATCTGTGCGAAATACTTTTTTTTTTGCTCTTTAAGTGCATTTTCAAACAAGTACTTAAATACTTTTACTTAAGTAGATTTTTCTTGTGATACTTTTACCTGAGCATTTCTTTGCTGTGGTATCTGTACTTTTACTGAAGTTATAAAATAGAGTACTTCTTCCTAAGCCTTCTTCTCTAAGCCTCCCCACCTCGCCTTTCTCCACCTTTGTATGTAGCAGCTTCATATCCAGCTCAACGATGGGACTTCTCTTATCACTATCTTTTCGAAAACTATAATTTCTGGTCAGAGCCTTGTCAAACCAAACAGTGTGCAGAGGCCAATTATTACGAAAAGTTATTTTGTGTATGCGTATCCATTTGTGTGTGTTCCCTTCATGACCGCTGCGCCAAGACATAATATTGACCATGGCCGTGTTCCCGCTCTCGCTTTTACCCATAATAAATGATGCAGATTAGAAAAGTAGAAACAGATTGGGCTGATAAGTAGCCTTTTGGAGCTCGGGCCTGGCTTGGCGTGCCGTGTCCGCCGAGGAGGGGTCTTCTCGCTCGGTGTCAGTGGCGCAAGGACAGCAGTGTTTGGCTGGGAGCGTTAAACTGTGGTCTGTGTGGAGGGAGGTGGTGGTGAGGCTGTTTGGACCTTGAAGGAACGGAGATAGTGTCTGGTGCCAAGTCCCCTTTGGATATATACACAGTAGGAGAACCTCTCATTATGAACTGGGCCTCAAATAGTGGGGTGAGTGCGCACTGTAGCAAGGGACAAAACCTTGGAAAACTACTACCGGATTTATAAAAGTTTGGAGGGGTCGTTTTACTTCTATGGGGTTTCAGCTGCTAACATGTAACATATTTAGATCACCATGTTAAATTTTATTGTTTTGAAAATGCTGTTCGCCGAAAACAATGTATTAACAAGTTTTATAAGTTTCACTCTTGTTTTTGATGCTCTGACTCTCCTCTCCCTTTGCTCTCCACGCTAAGTCACTCCCCCTTGAGAGCATCCCGCTGAGAAACTACCGCACATCGCATCAGGTTTGTCAAGTTGCTGTGTACAGTTTTGTATCATGTTTTTGTATATTTATGGAGAGTTGTCGTGCGGGAGCGTGGGTGACGTAGGCTTGTGGGCGGAGCATTGCGCAGAATCTTACAGCGAACCGTAAGGAGGGTTCGACTAGGGCCCAGGAGAGATGAGACATGCGTGGATGACAAACCTCTTCAGGCATATTTTTGATAAGGGAACAGTGTTATAACATGGTCGAAAACTGAAAAAAATCTACTTTGCATAATACCGCCTCTTTAAGGAAATCAGAGAAAATGGCAAAGTGAAATGAGCAGAAAAATGAGCAGATATACGCAAAATTGACCAATGCGCTTTATAATGATTTTCCCTTCTCATTCACCAGCGCAAAGTATTTAGAGTGATTCATGCATGTTTGAGTAGTCTTCATTCTTCTGCATTAAAGGCGCCATTACTCTGAGAATCCCTGTTTTCACCGACGGCTGATACACGTCCACTGCTCTGTACTTACTTCATGTTTCTTTTTTTTTTTCTTTAACGGCGGTAGACGTAGGATTCATCATTGTTGTGTATTTTGGTACAAAAAAAAATAAAAATCCTCTGCTCAGTAACGTGATTTGTAGCCATCCATCTCCATAGACAGGACCGTCAGCACATTCAGGCAGCACTGCACTTGTTGTAATGATGTTTACGGTGACGTACCGACTTTTGCAATTTTCTGATTTGGACTTATTTAAAGTTATTGGGATGGGTCAAATATCTATGTTGATTGTGCGGTGTAGCAGTTTTGTGAAAATCCATTGTGAATTGGTGAGTTTGATACATACGACCAAACATAATGAAAGGGTTCACATATTGTAGCGTATAGTGTGTCATCATGTGGGCTCCGTACCCCTCTGTACTCACCATGACATGTTTCTTTAGTTGCTCTACTCCTGCGTCCGGCCTCTTTCTTTGCTGTCTTTGTCTCAGTTATATTGGGAGGCACCACTGACCACCTGAGCAGACACTCACAGTCCCTCCTGTCCCTGTCTTCTCCTTTTTCCCATAACAAATAACAGAACAGAATTCCCCTCTCTTCTCTCCTGGGGAATTTTCATTACCGCCCAGTCCCCCTAACCCAAGAGGACTCCCCGCCTTGAACTGTTCAGCAGCTGTGGTGAGGACGCTGTCTTCCAAAACAGGCCCACCGTTCACAAACAGCCCATGGACTCGGGCGGGACTGTGAAGGGGACTTGGCCCTTGTATGTGGCCCACCTCAGGGCAGCTTCGCCTGGGGAGACCTGGCCCGATGGCTTACCCTCATCGTGCTGGGAGTAGATTGAGAACAGCTTTACTGGTGCATTTCAAGAGAGGCTAGATGCACTCATGACAAAATCTAATTGTGAAAAGGCAGATTTGAAGCATTAGAATAAGTCGTTCCATCCACTCTCAGATAGTTGAATCAAAACATCTTAATGGCAAAATGAATGTGATTAAGTAGGCACACAAATGTTATGGTGGTGAAGAGTCTAACTAAAAGAAAAGGACAAAACCGCAATGATTTGTGAAATGAAGCATACCGTGTTCTTGTAACATGTTCCAGGAACAAAGATTGTGAAAAGTTGCAACAACAGCTGGATCAGCTTTAAAGTAATTTTTTGACTTACAAATTACTATTTATTCTTTTAGTGACCTACAATCCTGTTTTATTTTCTTTGCCACATATGACCATATTGCAGCTTCACATGTACCAAATTATTGCATAACAGAAAAATAATAGACTGTAAAGAGCTGCCGCCTCTATGAATTTTACTGTCTTAAAAAGAAAAAAACTGAACTAGTTGATTTTAAACTGTTTCCAGGGCTCCAAACGTATTTCTTTCCTAACACATTCCTAGCATGCTAATTAGTCACAGCGATGTATTTTCACAGCTTTCAGAGGCCAAAGTAGAGTTTTGGCGTCACAGTAAGGATACCAATAACCAGCATGCTAACAGTGCACTTCCTTGTTCACAGAGGATAAAACATTCGATGCAGACAGCACACAGCAGACTTATTTGGCCCTAAGAATTGCTTTTGCATTATGTCTGTACTGGGGCAAAACTAATTTTATTTACTTTACTTTTGTCAGACAACTGCAGTGAACCCATTAACTTCTGTCTTTGTGTCATTTGGATCACCACAGCATTTGTAGCTTATATCGTCTAATATAGTCAACCCATGATAAATTACATTTGGTCCTTTCTAAAAAGTCCACACGTTTAACCCTGCTGTCTTAAATTATGACTTGTAATAACACTGGATATTTCTCTCAAACTACAGGCTTGCTAGATATACAGTGTATCTACTTAGAGCGTGCCTTTAGCGGGAGTTAGCTTAGCGCTGTAATCAAAGACCATTACTCACTGCATGCTGCGACGCCCCACAGTCAAATGCAAAGCAGCTTAAATTAAAACACACTTCATTTGAATTGATGAAAAGTAGATGGGAGACCGGTCCCTTTGTTACACTCGCCTGACGACATGCGTTTCTGCCCCGTCAGCCGTTTGTGGAGCGCTAGCTAGCTTGGGATGGGGGCAATGTTTTTTTGTATGTCTAAGAGGCGCTAGCTATCTCAGGCTAGCTTTGGACGCCGTTAGGAACACTTGGCAGCACTGACACTGGAAGTCCCCAGAATCTTGGCCAGAATTCTGTTTGCAAATGTGTGTATATATATGTGTGTGTGTATGTGTGTGTGTGTGTGTGTGGGAAATTGATAGTTCGAATGTACTGGAACCAGGGATGGGATGAGGCTGGGATGGTTGTGTGGGAGGTATTTGTTCATAAACCAAAAAATGAGATTATTATTGCAGAACGGACAATACTTCTCTGGAACACAGCTTGTTCCCATCTGGCACCACAGTGTCACAGACCATTTGTGTTACTGAGCTAAAAAGTTCATCTGGAGCCATGGTTCCGCATACTGTTACGCGAGTTCTGTCATATATAATGCTATGTTAGCATTTAAGGTTTCGCGGGTAATTGAACACAGAGATATAAAATCTATATGTAGTTTTTGAAAATTTTTGTGAACCATTCAGTGCCTGCCCAGTTTAGGCCATTACGCTGGAAATGTGTCTTTAATTGGTTGTTTACCCTTCCAAGTGTTTGCACAGTTCCACCAACAACAATTAAAGTAATATTTCTTTAAATGTTAAAAATCTAAGTTGTCACAATCCTAGGGTAAAGTTAGTTAAGGTAATACGCCATAAGTACCAATTTTCAGATATTTTTGTAAAGATGTTGCCCCAAAGGACAGAGCAACTGTAGCATGAAATGGGGAGAGAGAGGATAGAGACATTCGCCAAACGGCTGTGGACGGGAGGCAGACCCACAACGCTGAGGTGGTAAGAGCTGCGTATGCAATGCCACTACACTTGATTCATTAAAAATATTTTCAGAACTCGAGCATTTTAGTCATGGCCAATCAAAAAGTAAAGAATAAAAAGTTACGTAGATGGATTAGTTTGGATCCTGCTTGATTAAACAGGTGAAACATCAAACTCACCCTAATCCCTCCTGCACGTTTCAGAGTGTGTTTTCTTTGCTCCACCTCCGACCATCTTCTTGAACAAGGTGTGACTGTGCTCTCAGAAGCCAGAGGGGGGTACAGTGGTGGAGTGCGCTGGTTTATTTGGTCTGTAGACACCTGGCCTGAACAGAGGATCTTGAAACACTATCATCGTACACTGCCCCTGACCTCCCCCTAGCCCCTCCCCTTCTCCCTCTCCACCGTGTCGCCCCGTCCACCCACATTCCACCGACCGGGATACCTCTCGGCCGTGTCTCTGTGGAGCGGTGTGCGTGTGTGTGTGCGGGTGTGTGTGGATGCGAGGTGGCCTATGGGTCCGCCTCTGGTCACTTTATTAAAGCGTGTTTTAATTTAGTCCAGTGCTGCTGTGAGCCGTGTACCCTCTCTCTCCTCTCTCTGCTCTCCCTCACTCACACATGGCAGCCCCTCCTGAGACATGCCTTATTAACTCCGCTCCTGTCTGTCAGAGACTTGGGGGCAAGACTTCCGAAAGCACATTCCAAGCTGTGGTCCGGTCACGTTGAATCTGCCAGTGGTTTAATCCAGACGAGTTTCCAATGTCAGATATTTAGACAGTGGATCATGTATTTAATATTTCTTTTTGTATTCAGAAGTTTGAGGTTTAGGTTGTTACTAAGCAAATCGTTTCTGTTTGCATTTGTCCCATTCGCTTGGCACTGGGAAAACATGTGAGCAGCAGTGGAGCTTTGGTTCATGGTCAGGAGAAGCTAATGTGTGTATGTATTAGAAAGAAGTGATAGAAACAGACAAAACAGGGGTCCACTTGCTGTGAGGTGAAAGTGCATAAACAGATGTACTTTTTAATAATCAGCAGTTCATTTTTAGCATTTCAGATTGGACAAACTGTTTAGACTACCACGCACGAGTCAGGCTTTGCCATAGTTGCTCTATATTCGTTTTTTTTTATAATGGAATGGAAAAATCCGAGTGGTAGTGTCTGGATTGCCACTACCACTCATGCATTCCAGTGTGGGCAAGACACTTGACCTTAAAAGTGATTTCCTTAATAAAATTTGAGGGGATTTGTAAAAAAATAATACATTATTGCATGGTTTTAGAGAATCATGTGCATGTGAACAGTCAGAAGTATTGGTTGTGTTGGTCAGTGCTTCAGTGAGTGAATACCGGCTCACGTTGGCAGTTCTGATCCCATTGCTCACTATTTGCACTCTCTAATATAATGACATTAGTGTAATGAACTGTGATTTTCAGACTGTGTAATCCGCGCTTTGTGGTGCAGGCTCGAGCCCAGTCAACATCAGCAGGACTTTATTATCCCAACAATTAACATGAGCATAATTGGTTTTACATGTCTCACGCCATAATCGCAGCTAAATCAGATTTACACAGCCGCCGAGAGCTAATAAAGCTATAAATCTAAGAGGATTTGAACCCGGCTGGATGACTGTTCTCTTTAGTAGTAAATGACAAACTCACAGTGCACACATATGAAGCCCCCTGTACGTCTCTATCTCCCACGTCCTCCATTATTGATGCCACACAAGCCCCCTTCGCACTTCTCTGGCTTTCTCCTGCGTCTGTATTAAAAATGGAGGGGGATTCGAAGTGTCTGGGAGAACGGAGAGGGGAGGTGCGGCGAGGGGGGGGGGGGGACCCCGGGGGCCTCCGGGGGGTGC
>KN472385.1:25525-55898 GCA_000787095.1 Periophthalmodon schlosseri
ATGGCAGTTGTAGCTAATAAAATGCACTTTGATTTGATTTCCATATAAAGTACTTGTGTGTCAAATATCACGTACGGCGCGCGGAGACCTATTTATCAATCAGCAGCACCATTTCTTTTGACATACGTGTGTCACTCACGGTTACGATCGTGGCACTTTGATCAATGGAAATGTGCAATCAGTCATAAAAAAGTGAAAAAAAAAAGTGCTTTTAAGGTCAAGTGTGGGTAATATTCTCAAAATTTTACACTTCATTGGTTAACTCTAATGACCCATCAAAACAAATTATTATTAAACCTAACTTTTATATGTCCTATATTACACGAAATTGTCTCTTGTAAGCTTTAAGCAATGTTATAATGTTGGTACCTCATCAAAAACATACCTGGAGATGTGTTTTGTTTCATTCACACATGTTTGAGCAACACTTTATTAATAGTCTGTCTAGATCTCCAAGCTCAAAATGCTTTATTCCACCTTGTGATGTCATGTAGTGGTAGTTTTTGAGTTAACAGCTCCTTTTACCTTTAGTTTAGTTGAGACTGGCAATTCCTGGGCTGAAATTATCCAAATGATTCCAGTGAAGGTGTGTGGAGTTTAAAAACACTAGGGAGCGCTTCCTTTATCACCACATGACATCACAATGTGGAACAGAGTGTTTTCATTTTGAGAGATGAACAGCTTAAATATGCAGGGTTTGTGCAAAACAAAACTCCAGGTCTGTTTGTGATGAGAAAACAACATTATAACATAGATCAGAAAATAGCGTAATATGGGCCCTTTAAGTTGTTCCTAATTAAGTTATTTTGAGCTTTTACATATTTTGCCCATGTAAAAAAAAATATTATTATTATTAGCTTGTTTGTTGACCACTTGAGGCTAGAGTTAGTGGTCTCATTTAGTACTCACTGTTATTATTTTGCTGTAGAGTTGAGGTTAGCATGCTAGTGCTAAAAACATTTGGTAATGGATTGACCAAAATAGCTAACCATGTTCTAACTCTGTTCCCATTAGCGTCTTCAAAGTTGTTTTCCGATTGATTCGTGCTTGTTTGAGCAATCCTACTGAGCTGCATTTGTGGCTTGAGTACGAAAAAAATATCCCCACTCACAGCTCTGTATTTACTTACGATTATTTAAAACAATTAGATTCTGAGTCATACATGTAGGGTTTAAAAATGTCAAATAGCCATTCTTCGACAATAAAATCTTGTAAATGATAATCTGCCGCTTGCTACAGTGCTGTAATCAGTTTATCTGATCTATTATTAAGCCACTTTAGATCACTTTAAGGTTTACAATAAAAAATAAATTAATAATGATACGTATTTTATAATTTAATGCTGAATACTTCCAAAAAGCATTATGCAATTTCTTTAGTCAACATGATCACTACACAACACAATTTGACCACAGAGCCCAGAGATGGTTTATGGGCTTAAAAAAACGGAGCAGGAGAAGTCCGGATTTTTACCTATGATGCAACAAATAAGGCAAAATGTGAACAGAGTGCTCTTTGACGACTTTAGATTAATGGCTTAATGATGTCTCAGTAAGGTCCATTTTGCGTAACGTGTGTCTTTTAAGCCCAGCTACACTGTCCCGGCGTACAACATCTCGCTATGGTGCATTCAAACAGCTCTTTTATGACTTTACGTGACAAACGGTAACACAGTCAGCACATGTTTTAAGACAAGTTCCAGTCCAATTAGCTTTGTCTTTGAGCAGCTCTGGAGCGGGGTAGGTACGAGCATCAGCAGCACCCTTCACTGTTGAAAGGCACCTCTCAAATCAGTGCGCCGCGTTCTCCCCCTCCGCCCTCCTCCGCCCTCCTCCGCCCCCTTCCCTATCACCCGCCTGCACTTCCTCTGCTCCTCTGAAGACACCCAGGCCCCGCGGGTGCAGAAGTGTCTCCGCACGCTGGAAATTGAATCAAAAGGCATCAATCAGGCCACCCTCACCTCCTCCTTTCCCTCCTCCTTTATCTCCCTTCTTTATCTGCCTTTCTTTCCTCTGTGTTCACGGGCTCTAAGCACTTTGCCGGCAGAGCGTCAGGAGTAAACTGTTAGTGAAAAGCATTATGATGATCGACACAATGCAAGAGTATCTACGGTTCATAGGGTCCTGTCACTGAAATATTAAAGCCGCGGGGATTCAGCTTTTATACGTTTTTAACTAGAGATCTGATACTGGTAGTGGATATCGGATATCGGCTTTCAGATATCGGTTCAGCTGATATCCTGGTTGGGCCTAAACATTTACATAATAAGACTATTTACTGATTGTACATCGTCCAGAAAGTCTTGTACTGTTTGAACCTTTATTTACGCAAAGCTGTTCAGTAGTTAATTGTGTGGTAAACAGCTACAGCACATTTGCATCAGTTTTGTCTTGTTTTTTTTTTGTTTCAGTCTCTGCGCTGGTATCGGTTGATATCAGGTATCGGCAGATTCTTAAAGCTATAGTATCGAAATTGGTATCGGAACTGAAAAAGCTTGATTTGGTTTCGAAATACTTAGAAATTGTTTGGACACAGTAGCTCGCACAGTACGATAAAATATAATAAGAAAGAGCAAAAATATAAACGGTGTTAATAAATTGAAAATAAGTAGCAAAGATGAAATAGTGATTAGACGCGACGTAAAGTTATCTGTTCCATAAAGGAGTTCAAATAAAGACAAATGCGTCCTGTTAAACTGTAATGAGCAGCATGTTCTATCTATAGAAATGTCTCGTATGTAGGAGTGTGGTCATTTCTGAGAAGCACATCTGGGATGAACAGTGCTCCTAATTAAGAAAGTTTTAGCGTTTATGTCAGTGTTGGTATTGTCCACAGGAGACATAAGCAGTGGCTTGTAGTGAGCAGAAGTTTTGCTGTTAGAGTAGCTTGGCCAACCACAACTTGGTCTTTTTTTTGTGTTACTTGAAAAGACTTGCAAAAACAAATGATCAGTTCAGTTTTTCAAGAAGTTTGTTTCATAATGTGATCGTGGCTGTCGTCACTTAGGCTGTGTTCACTCTGTGGTTTGATGCTGAGGACTAATAATGCGCAGGATTTATATAGTGCCTTTTAAAACACTTTGCATCACGTTATTCACTCACTCATAAACTACTATCTGCCCTGGGGTAGATGCGAGGCTACTACAGTGCACCATCAGAGACCTTCAACCACTCACGCAGGCAAGGTGGGCGAAGTGTCTTGCTAAAGGACACAGTGACATGTTCCGCCAGAGCCACTGCTGCCTCACTGTGGCACCTGGTATTCGTGATATCAGATAAGATCGGCCATTGACAAGATTATACATGAACTTGGTTTGGTCCTGTTCTTCGTCCAGGTTTGGTCCGGATTTGGTTTCACATTAGTTCAAATTTTGATGCCGTGTAGGACAAATGACCACAAACCTACTTCAGTGCGTCTTGGATTCTTTCATTTTTTCATCCTATTTATGGAGTAGATGTTTTTTCCATTACTTTGACAAATATCTGGTTTAGCCTTTCACGTCTTAGTTCATTGGTGACAATAAGATCCCATAGTGAATTCCAACATTATCTAATATTTGCCTGCCATGTGAACAGACTACTGCTAACACACACACACACACACACACACGCACAGTGCTATTATTATCCTCCTCTTCTGTGGCCCGGGCTGTAAAATGAGTTTGCCCCAACTCCATTAAAACCCGCGCCAGCCGCTCCCAGGACGCCTCCCCATATTTGCATGTGCTCTGTGCTACCGAGCCACTCCACAGAGCTCCTCTCCTCTCTCCCTCCTTCGTGTCCCTGCGGAGAGCACCATAAGTGGGCAGATGACATTCACGGAGAAAGACCGCAATAAAAAGTGGTTGCGTCTACTCCTCTTCTACCCCCAGACTCTATCACTTTGCTCACTTCGGTCCCAGTGCCACCGCATCACAGGCGGGCAGGGGAGATTGCCAATGACACGGGCAAATCAGCGGTAAATAGGCGCTAATTTGATTGACATCTGGGCGTCTGTCACTGCGCAGCATGGGACGGGCCCTGGCAGCGTGCCGCGCAGGTCCCAGTCTCCCAAATTGAATGTGTCTTGGTAATATCGCAAGCAATGAAAAAACACCGCCACAATGAGTGTGTTAAATCTATTATAGATAATCCAGCTTTACTATAAAAGGCCATGTTTAAAGGCTGCACAGTATATCGCTATAAAAACTGTGTTGGTGCAATTATCAAATCACAAAAGCTACAGTTATTTAGATATTAGAAAGTCCTCTGCAAAGACCAAAATGACCTGTCTTTTTATAGCTGCAATTTAGACCACTGCAAACATGTTGTGAAATCCCATCTTCTCTCAAATGTTAATGCTCCTGGAGTTGTTTACAATGTGCATTCTGAACAAAATCCTACTTTTTAAGCATAAATCATAATTGCAAAATTGCACTTGTGCAATAGTAAGCAATGTTTTATCAGGCCACAGCTTAGACTGTATGTATAAATGGACATCGCTAACCTCCACGTCCCACATATGAAGTGAGCATGTCGCTCCATCGATTTAAAATGTTCATATTAACCCGCTTTACATGATCCTGGTATTTTTATTTTGCTATTTTGCTCGTAAATCAAGATATGAACATTATAACAGACAAATCAGGTGCCTTCTTTCTCCAAGGTCGCATTAGCAACAGGTTTGCCTCTCTGCAATTCTGACCCTTAACTTGGCTTGGTGCTGTCACCCACTTGTCTTCATGATCTCCTAAATCTCATCTCGTTCTCGTGGACCCAGTCTCATGTCTCATCTCGTCTTGTGGGAATTTTGTCTCGACCCATCCCTAGAAATGAACTGAACCCTGTGTGTTGGTTATCCTACTACACATAAGCCTACATATAGAACTTCAATTGCCCTCCGTGTCCCTATTGCCCTGCCCACAGCCCGGGCCCCCTCACCGCTCTCTAATTGTGTGTGTCCTTCCTCTTAGTGCAATTTTCCCATTACCGCCACAAGAGCATCTGAAGCAGCTCGCAAAAATGTACCTCCAGGTTAACCCTTTGATAGCTCCCAGCGCTTCAAGCTAGTACAAGCCGCCAAAGAATGAGGGACCTTGTGTGTATTTATTATGGGGCTTTACAATAAATATATCAATATGTCTCTGAGCCTACTGCATTGTAAGAAAAATGAGATGTTCTAGTACGGCAGCATACAACTACCAAATCTGTACTTAAATAAAAATCAGCAGTATCACGTTTTAACCATCATGAAATTACATGACGATATAAAAAAAAAATGTGATACATAACTTGAAATTACATGATAGTTTCAAACAAAACATGATACAAAATTATCATCAAATAATGTGATACAGTGCGTGTAAAACAAGGAACTACGGCAACAATGTGTGTTTGAATGGCAAGATATAAGGTATGCTACTGATATTGACATGGCTTTTCCCACCCATAGTAGCAGTAGCCTGAGAGTAGTAGTAGTAGTAGTAGTAGTAGTAGTAGTAGTAGTAGTAGTAGTAGTAGTAGTAGTAGTAGTAGTAGTAGTAGTAGCTCTAGGAGGGAGAGAGCACTGAAATGATCATGTCAGTGCTGTAGGCGACCTGTGGTCCTCCACATCCGAGTCTGTGGCTGAGTGAACTCAAGTCGGAGCTATGACTTGAATCGAACACGGGGCTAATTTCGTGAAACAATCATGTGATTTTGAGATAGTATCACGTAATTTTTTGATACTATGACAAAATTTCATGATAGTTATGTTAAAACATGATACATGTTTTATGTTAAAACATGATACAGCTGCTTTTTTAATTTAAGTACAGATTTGGCAATTCTACACTGCCGTACCATAGACCATGGTACTTAGCTGCATTTCACTGCAGCAACATGCAATTACAAAAACAAGAAATTACAGTCATGATCGATACAGATAGATAGAGATAGATATTAATGAATCACCAATTTCTTTTTACATACTTTATATTTTAGTAGTATTTTGTGTGCAGTATTTATTATTTTTAATTCTAAATACTGTCTTTTCTCTCTTTTTTACATGTGATCCTATGGACACCTGAAGGTAAGAAACATTTTTGCTACTACATGCGTGTGTATGTGTTCATTCTGTTGTGAGGATCTGCTTCTGTTCTGTCACTTCCAAAACCAGGTCCCAATGAGGTAAATCCTTCACTATTAGATCAGCAACATAAAGGTTGGAGTTTGGGTGCAGCTTGCCAGTGGTCAGGGCAATGATTGTTTTGTGAATGGTTAATGTTAGATTGTCAGGTCTGGAGGGACAGTCTGCTGCGATTAGTCATTCAAAGTGATGAAGTTTAGAAACAGGGTTATTAAGGTGAGGAAAATGGTTAAGAAAATGGTTGGTGAGGAAAACATTTTGGGGTAGTTAACATGTTAGCAGAAGTAACTTTAAAAAACAAAGGCGTCACCTACAGCCTTATCTCAACGTACGCTATAAAATAAAACATAAAACAGTCATTTTAGGCCAGTTCATAGCCACAGAAGCAACACATTGCCATGGCAACCAGAGCTACGCGATAACTTCTGTCCCTTCAGACCCGACTATCTGGCACTAACCTTTGCGAATGTCTCTACTTTCTGAATATGTGTGAATGTAATGGAAATAAATGTGTTTGTTTGTATAACTTCATATGTCTTTCAATATCTCTTTCTTTTCTAAACTTATTCTCTTTTTTACTGATCTGATTTTGAGTCCTTGCACTTGCATTTTAATCACATTTCACCGTTGCATTCTTCCCCTTTTCAGTCAAATTAATTCTGGATTTAGAAGGTCAGGTCTAGTGATGATTGGTTTGATCTGTAACTATCACAGTTTAAGTTAATTCAATCTGACATTTCCCAAGTTACGTTCAGTGTTATTTTAATCGATTCTTTTTGCAGACCAGGGTTCAGTTTGTTCTCATACCATTCATAAGAGTCTATTAAAATAAGTGATCGGACTTAAGGCCAAACGAACCTCACCGGCCTAAGTTCAGTGTTGTCATCAGTGCCCAGATTGCCCACTGCAGACACAACGGCCACATCAGTCTGCGCCAGTCATAAGAAAAAGTTCAGCTGTATATTTGTTGCCGTGGATACATCAATATGTATCAGGAAGAAAGACTGAACTTCTTGCTATATCGAGTACATTGTATCCAACTCATGTCTTTTACCAATTGTCTGAAATATTCTCAGACAATTAAAAGTTTCTTCCAAGTTCAGGTGGTTGACTAGCTGCTCCTCAGTTCAGTGTCAACATGTGAACAGAGAGAGCAGGTTAACATCAGAGCAGAGCTGGAGAGGCTCTGCTCCACTGCTCTGCCCAAAAGAAGCTTCAGACTAACACTCTACTGTACAGGGCAGGTGACATCATTAAGACTTACTGAAAGTTCTGACTGTTACGTACTTTTTTAGATTTGAACTCCTGGCTGAGAGTTTATTATTGAACCCATCAGTACTCACTTACTTACTGCCCTTTACACCTCTGGCGTGTAGGGCAGTAGGGCAGAGGAGATTAGTTGTGTTGCCGTTTTCATAAAAGATAATTTTTTCTGAGATAGAGTTGTTAGCCCCGCGCTCAACCCCCGGAGACTTGAAGGGCCAGTGGTTTTCTGTCTGGGTTTTCCTTCCCTTAGCCACCCATTCCCGACATTTGAAGGAGCCGGACATTCGCCTTTCGCCACTGTCACTCGGCTGCTGAAGCATTACCAGGGCCACGGCACGAGGAGGAGTGACGTGTGACTTGCTGGCAGAGCCTATGTAATACAGAAGACAAGCCGCTCGAGGTTTTGTTAGAGCCGCCTAGTGACATTTAGCGACCCCCTCGAGGCCCGTGCCAGCCTTTTGGGAACCCATCAGTGTTACATGTGAATAGTCTAATTGTTATTTTAATTAAGATGAAGCTTTTATATCAAATGGCCATCAATATTAGTGAAATAAAACTACAAATTCAAATATTTCGCATTTTTTACTTTTCTGTTTAAAGGTCCTATATTACATTATTTACTGATTTATGTTATAATGTCATTTCCTCATCAAAAACATACCTGGAGTTGTGTTTAGTTTCATTCACACAAATCCTGCATATTTAGGTCTTCTCTTGCACTGAAAACACTCTGTTCCACCTTGTGATGTCATGTGGTGATACAGGAAGTGCAGATTTTAGCCCTGGAATTGCCAAACTGTACTGAAGAAAAGCTAAAAGGAGCTGTTAACTTGAAAACTACCACTACCTGACATCACAAGGTGGAACAGAGCATCTTTAACTTTGGAGATATAGACAGAGTAATAATAAAGTGTTACTCAAACATGTGTGAATGAAACAAAACACAACTCCAGGTATGTTTTTGAGGAGTAACAACATTATAACATGACTAAAAGCTCACAAGAGTTAATTTTGTGGGGCCTTTAAATATATTTCATAATTCAAACTGCTTTTGGTGTGGTATTTTTGGTATAAGACCAGCTGAACTGTTTAAAAGATGTAAAAAAAAAACACTGAATTATTGTATTTGTGACATTCAGCCCCATCAAAATAAAACAAAACAATTAACATTTTAAGAAAAAAATATTTATTGGAAAACTTAGAAATACCTTTTTTTGCTTTGTTTTAAAATCTTCCTTAAAGCGAAACTAAAATGTCCTGTGATCAAGCCTTGGCACTATCTGACACTGCAATATTTCCCAAATGCAGTGTGGCATCTCTTCTTTCCTAACAGTGTTTCTGGCCATTTCCAAAGTGCCATTAAGAACACATTGAAAACAGCATACACAGTGTATAGAGGCTTCACGTCGCACTGCCACCTGCTATTAAGTGATTAAAACCTGCCTCAGCTTTGTGAAAATGGCTCTCAGCTTTTTTTGAGAGGACTTGAGCCAGTGCCCATTAGCCACAGATAGCCCGAGAAAGCCACCTAGCTCCTAATAGCTTCTTCTCAGTCATAATTACTGTCTGCGGTCCTATTCATCTGCGACACACTTTTGCCTTAGCCACTGCTGTCCATGTACCTGCTTTACAACTCCTCCTATAAAAGAACCGCAGTGAAAAGCCTCTCTACCCTGCCCTCTACTGCCTCTCCCCTCACTCGCACGCTTCCTTACTTATACTCTTCTCAAATATTCTTACAAATCTCCCAAAAAGTACACGCCATGCTTTTTTGCTTACCTTAAAAGTTTGAAGAGTCGTCGCGGCGATGTGACCCGCTGACCCGTTGTCACGTTATGAAATAGGAAACGCGCTCCGGTGTTGTGTCCATATGTGAGTGGTTTGTGAGGTAAAGGATATAAAAAGGAGGAGGGGCGGTGGTAAAATGAATGGGGCGTCTCACTGGTGGGTAGGTTAATGGAACGCATTATCGTGCGTAGCCACACGGTTTCTGTATGAGCGGGACACTGCATTGATCACCCTGTATTTGTGTGCCCTTAAAACTCAAGACTACGTGACTCAATCTCTTTAGTACTTCACATAGATTCTTCTTAAAAGTCCTGCACCAGATTTTGTGATTTGAGCAAAATTTGTCTTGCCCAGGTGCATATAAACAGCTCTTGAGGTCCAAATAAGTCCCGCGTGTGTAATTAGAAAGCATTTATTGCAAGCTAGTTGTTGTTAGCGTTACCATGACAACAAAATTCTGCACTGAGAGTTGTGAAAAGCGCTTATAAACTCATCGCCGTGAATAACTAGGGTGTTCAGAATACATACGGTAAGTGAGGACCATGTTTTTAAGACAGTACTAACTAAATACGTACAAATAAATATTAAAAAAAAAAAATCCTAGGTGTTTCCATAGCAATTGCTGTACTAAAGCTGGAGGCACGCTGTGTTTCATTGGTGTGAGAAGTGGGCACACCTCCATTTCAAGGAATGCTCCGTAGTATAGCATTAAACGTTTCTATCAGTAACAACACCTTGAAAAGCCTGCGTTCTTACTGCGAACGGGCTTATCTCTCCATAGATCTAGCCTGTAACATTTTTCCTGGAAGCGTTATCTGCTTGTCCCGTATGTGGAAAAGTTACATAGTGCTCCTTTAGTTGTTCAGTTAAACACACAACCAGGTACTCGTGCGTTCTCTTAACAATTCAGGGACAAGTATGTAAAGTACCTAAACTGCCCCGGAAAAGTTCAAATGCCAATTCTGAAATGTATCGGTGAGTGAATTAGGCTCAATTAATCCAAATCAAATCGAAAAATACAGTTCAATTCATACTTCAGTCTTTTTGTCAGTTCTTCTGGTCCTGTTTAAAATCTGAACTTTGAACAGAATCCGATTATTAAAACATAAATCGCATCACATAAATCACATAAATTCCCTTCAGTGTTAGTTAATCTGCCCATTACTGACCATCGTCTGTCTCACTGTTGGATTTTCAAACTTTCTGTTGGTTAAATCAGTGATTTTATTAAGCCCGAAGAGGCGACTGCTGTTGTAATTTTGGGCTTTACAAAAATAAATTGAACTGAATTATAACATCATAGTGTTTTAAAGGGCCCGTATTACGCTGTTTTCTGATCTGTTATAATGTTGCTTCCTCATCAAAGACATACCTGGAGTTGTTTATTTTGTTTCATTCACACATGTTTCACACACAGATCCTGCAAATTTGGGTTCTTGAGTTCTTCTCTCAAACAGAAAACACTTGTTCCACCTTGTGATGTCATATGGTAATACAGGTTTGAAGAGCATTTTGAGCTTTGAGATGTAGACGGATTAATAATTAAGTGTTACTCAAACATGTGAATGAAACAAAACACAACTCCAGGTGTGTTTTTGAGGAGGTAACAACATTATAACATGGTTTAAATCTCACAAGGGTTTTGCGTAAAATATTTAAGTAAGACCTTTAAGTATGTTGTGTCTCTAATTGCTTGTTGGAACATAAGCGTGTTCTTTTATACCGTGTCTTTATAATAAACCCATCTCCACTGGCTCATTGGCACAGAGCTGTTCTGAAATCCACTCGAGATGCACCAGTTTCACGGTGACATTTCACCTCTCTGTGCCTTCAGCAATCAAGCCACCGTGGGAGGAGCGCTTCTGTACTTTCCAAAGGCATCGCTCTGCTCTTTGCTCACAGCCATAGAAATAGACAAACAAAAGTGTCCAAAAATCTTCCAGCCGCTCAACTCTTTCAAGTGTGCCTCCCCGAGTGATGTTTGATGCCGTGTTGTGCCTCTGAGCAGCTGTAGCAGGCAAATCTATGTCACCCAAGTATATGTTTCTTATTCTGTTGGACTACATTTTTAGCCTGGTATAAAAAGCATTTCTTGTCTGAAAAGCTGCTGTGTGGAAGAAGGGAAAAGGGGAGATTGCAGCGAGGCGTGCCAGCTAATGGTTTGTGACTCATCTCCGTTAAATAAGGTATCTGGTATTACTAGGTTTTCTGAGAGAGTGGCGGCTACATACTGAAACAATTACAGTCCTGTGCACCTGAGCAAAAGTACACAAAAGTACAGGATGAGAGAAAATGGCGGTCTGTGTGTGGCTGCGATGTTCAGCCGCTAATAGGCCCAGGTCAATTTTAGAGGCAGGAACAAACAGAAATTTAAGGCATCATCCAGGCACGTATTTTTCACATTTTGTAACTTACGTTTTACAATAAAAGAGACCAAAATGATAGTGATGTGTTTAGTATAGTGCAAATTAAATGTAATACAGAATATTTCCATATTTCTGATGTTAGAATGTTCTTTCCTCATCACACATTTTCCACATTTTGAGTGCAAACTGCTAAATTAATACAAATACAGATGTATTTCCGAACATTGGAGAGGCACTACGGGGTTAGCTTAGCAAGTTTTTATATTTTGTAGTTTGCGGAGGACACTATATTACTTAAAGGCCCTGTAACCAATTTTTTTTCCATCTACTTGTGCAAAATATCACATAAGCAGCTCTTGTAGTCAAAATATATCTGCTGTATACCGTCTGCATCAAGTTATAATGTGTTTTTTTGGTCTGAGAATCAGGAAGTGCATGCTAGTTGTTGTTAGCATTAGCAGTGATGGCCTCTGAAAGTTGCGGAACATGCTCGTAAACTCATCGTGGTTAATAATTAGGGTACTCGGAATGCAAAAGGTAAACGAGGAATAACTTTGGACCACTGCAAACTGTTTAAAATGAGCTAGTTCTGTTTTTCACGTTTTTAAGGCAGTAAAAATCAAGTACCGCGTCTTTAACTTTTGAAACCTTTCCTTCTTGCAGCCATTCAAATTGTAATTTTGTCCAACTCAATTGTAAAAAACGACCGTTATTCTATTTTCTACAGATGATATTTTGAATAACTTAAAGAGGAAATACTTTTTGCCTTTGAAAGCACTTACAGACATTTTACCAGGTGCAAAAGTCCCGAGCAGTGCCAGGCCTTCAGGTCAGACACAGAAAGAGCCAATCACATAAAAGAGGATCTAAACTTTACTGGGTTCTACTGGAGTTTAAAAAGCAGATGGGGTGAGTGTGCCGGAGGTTCAAAGCGATAATGTGAGCAGAGTGTTAGCACGTCGCCCTAACAGGTGTGGAGTCGCAGGAAAATGATGTCATCAAAAGTGCGGGGTGCATGGGCCCCACCTGAGCTGTTACACTAAATGACTGTACAAGAGTGAAAATGGACTAGGCTCACAAATGAAACGCATATGGGCTTGAGATGGGGGTCGAAAATAGAAAGTCTAAAATAAGAATGTGAGATCTGGATGGTGTGGTCCCCAGAATTTTCAAATAGATGGAGATTTTAAGAAGCTAAACTCTAAAATTAGTGTTGATGTTGTGATATAGAGTATAGAATGATAAATGTGTAACGTTTTTAACATTTAATCCCAAGCTCGCTACATTAATGGAATTGGTAGAACGTAATATTTTATAAACTATGCACAAAGCAAATTTTGGCCACCAATCTCCAAAAAAACAAAAAAAACAACTGGTTTAAAACAACAACAATGGAAAAATGTGTTTGGAGGTGTATGGAACTAGATTAAAAAAAAAAAAAAAGTGTTAAAATTAAAATAAAAAATGAAATGATTTGCTTATCTCCATAGAATATATTACCTGAAATGTTCCACAGAATGGCATTAAGCATCACTATGTTCATTGAGTCAAGCTGTTGATGCCACCAGGCCGAGCTACATGTCATATCTGTGGAGAGGTGACCACAGCAACAGCAAGAATGCATGTTTTTTAGCAATAAAAAAACCAAAACAAAATTATAGTTAAAAAAATTATAGATACATTTGATGCCATATTGTGGAATACCATCTCCGTGGAGACAAGACATGTGGTGAACCCTCAACAAGGAAAGTTATGAATATTTGAGCTTTTCCCTCAAACTGTAACCACTGATTGCAAATTTTTCCAAAAACAAAGATCTTTACAATCACCCATGCATTTTCCAGAATAGACTAAATCAGAACAGTACATTTCTTTTCAATAACGTGTATTTAGTTGCCTGTTCAGTAATAAAAGACAAGCCTACTCTCTCTTAACTCTCCTAATCCACTGGGGAATCCAGTAGCTGTGACCGAGGACTGCATTATCAGAGCATAAACATTACAGAACACTTGATATCTATAATAAGTATCCTCCACTATCACTTGTCTGCCACCACACACAGACTGCAGCCGGAGTGAATCGGTCCACGGGGGAACACACAGCGGTGCCATACACTGGTTCATATTGTGTCCAGGAGGAGGGGCTGTGACAGTATCAGTTGCCACTCCAGATAAGGGCAGGTAGAGCGCCGCCGGTGGTAATGACGCCAGGGCCATGGAGACTGCCCGATTTCCGCTGATCTCATCACTAAACGCTTTTCATACACAGGCTAGTCGCTAACAACACCTCTCAAAGTAAAGGAAAAATCACAGTGCCATATAAACTTTTGGATTTACTTAAAGGTGCACTGCTTTTCTCAACTCAACCACCTGCTTGTTTCCATGGAGATGTTATTGACAGCATGTTTCGCACTATGGTATTAAGCCTATTGATCTTGCATTAGACAATAGGTGGTTTTAAAGAAGACATATTGTGCTTGTGTTTTCTAGATAGTTATAATCTATGACACCCGAGGATCATTATGTTATAATTTGCACATTTTAAAATGCAGTATTCATCTAAAACAACTTAATAAGAAACAAGTCCGCTGACTTCTGCGTTGACACCTCCTGGATGGATAGCTGCAGATCAACCTAGCGAGCCACGGATTTTTTCATTTGTATCAAAATGACTACGCGATGCTGCCAAATCCTACGTGTACCACTGATTAAGAAAATAAAATTGGAGAACGAAGTAGAGAGCAGTGGGCGTATGCCGGTGGCAGTGAAAACGGAGGTTGATCAGCAAATACAACTTGGGATGAGTAAATGGTGAGGGGAAACAACTATAACAAAGGTCTAAAGAGTCAATTTTGCAGAATAGGTCTGCTTTAAGATACAATGTGGTGATGTCATACTCCCAGATGGGAGGAGCCAGGTTTTCCTATTGATTACGTTGCAATTCCAAAAGAAATATCTAAAATAAAACAAATGTTCAACCTGGTCATTTTTTATTAAAAACTAAACCCTAAAATTCACTACATTTCAACAAAATATGCATTTTAATTCTAATTAAAGTCGCACGCGGCAATAAAGGCCCTCGCCACCCCTTGCGACTATGGGACGCATGCCACTGTGAAGATCCTGCCTCTCATCCCCCGCATCATGATGGCCTACCTCGCCACCGCCCCTGCATCGCGACCGTGACTGGGTCTGACTCAATTTGAAATCACCTGTGAGAAATATTTTTTATGCTTTTCAAAATGGTCGGTTGGCCACACCCACATTTTAGAATTAACCTGCACATGGGTCTAGGCTATTTTGACCAATTTTCAACCCTTTTCAATCAAAGGTGGAGACACTCAAAGTATGATGGGTATGATTTTCCAAAGGACAGGTTCCACCTAATATGGCCAACTTATGGTGATGATATGTATATATATATACACACACACACACACACACACACACACACACACACACACACACACACACACACATATAGATAGATATTTTTTTCTTGACATGACATGGGTCATGACATGGGTTATTTTTAAGCCAAGTTTCATCTTTCTGTGTTTAAAAAAGTTCAGTGAGTTTTCATTTTCGACACTGGTTACTGGTCCATTCTTGTTTACTACTTGATTTTTTGTGATTTTCTGTGCTCCAGACGCAGTTTTAATTAGTCCCTCGCCGGAACGTTGTCCTCAGCTCGGGCTTAAATATTTTTGCTGACTCCCATTTGTATTAAAGCAGACCTATTATGCAAAATTCACTTTTCAGAGATTTTAACCATGTTATAGATGTTCCCCTCACCATTTAGTCACAAATACTCGAAATTGTATTTGAATGATCCGTGCATGTCTGAGCAGTCTTAATCACTTATTTTCAAGACACCATATTGCCGATCAACTCCTGTGTTCACCATCACCGGTACTCGCCCACTGTGACGTACTTACTTTGTTCTCTAATTTTACTTTCTTTATCGGTGATACGCACAGGATTCAGCAGCGTTGCGTAGTCATTTTGGTACAAAATGAAAAAAAAAGTTACTCGCTAGCATGATGTGCAGCTGTCCATTGGAGTTGCCAACAGCTACACAGCTCTTTGTTGTGACGATGTTCATGGTGACGTCAGCTCCCATTGGGTACCGCCATTTTAGATGGTAATGGTCACATTTTTCCACCTTCAAGGCACTCAAAGCACTTTACATCAAGGAAATACTCAGTTGTCCAAAGACACAACCACAACATTCATCTGTGGCAGCTGGAATCGCACCGCCTCGCACCTCTGGATCAGTGCACAAACACAAACACTACTGTTGTCTATTTTAGATGAATATTGTAATTTAAAATGTGCAAACTAACATAATGATCCACGGGTGTCAATTATATAGCAGACGCAAGCACAATAGGTCTTCTTTAAATATTAGTGGCATATGGAATGTTGTGATGCAATTGTAGGTGCTTTTATTGCTAAAGAACTACCCTGATAAACATGCATTCTTACTGTGAGTGGACTCGCCTCTCCACAGATCAGAAAAATCAATCAATAAAAATCTAATCTGTCATTTAGGCTGTAATTGGATGATTATTTGATGACATTATAGACCACATGTAAATCCACTTCACATTTTGGTTCATACAACTAAGGACTGCCTATCGAGAGAGAGGAGGACCACACGGACTTTATGGATAAATATCTTTGCATTTCCACATTAAAACATCGCTCCAGCATCTTATGTCAGTACTTTCTTTCTGATTGTGGTTATTTAGGTGCCCTATTTGGCCCGACTTCAGCATTGGCAGCCACAAGCTCCTCCAAGGAAATCCAATGAAAATCAGGCTGTGCACGCAGTCGAAAACGTGGTCTATTTTGGTTGTTTACGTGGCTGGAACAAAAGAAGGCAGAAGAGGATGGATACATATGTTTTGTGACGATGAGTAAAACATTTGAGTGCTTTGGAAGATAGAATTTGACTTCAGAGGATGTGGTGAGAGGTTGGCCCAGTCTTTTGGATAACATGAAACCATTATAAGAATCCTGTGGTTGAAAGCTTTACTTTTCTGTCAGTGTTAGACCCCTGTCACCTCCTCTGCAGCACAACAGATACATGGAACTTTATATATTGGAATTAATTTGTAAAAATACATAAGACATATTCAGTAGTTCATCAGCAAACACAGTGTTAATTTTTTTTAATGTAGCCTATTACTTTATCATTACATATTTTTGAATTTATTTGTGAAAGCTTTGTTTTTGGTGACCAAATGTACTTTCTCTGTATTATCAGTGGCCTATGAATTGATGAGTTGACTAATAAAAACCAGTCAGCTACAAAAATTGCTAACAATTCTCATGTATTCAATTGGCTCTGTGCACTGGCTAGTTCCAGTCAGTGGGACAGTCAGCTTGACCATTTCCAGCGTGATGCAATGTCTATGAGGTTTTTGCATAGTCGGGCTAAGATCACTAAATACAGACAGATCAGGCAGTGGACAGGGAGCAGGGGGTGTCACTGACAACATAAAACATAAAACACTTTACAAATGCAAAGAAATCTTCACCGGAGGACACTTCTGTTTTTACAAAAGTACGTCTTTGTGTGTCAATGCTAACGCTAATTCTAATTTTAATGTTAGCTTTTTACATTTTTAATTAACTGTTCTGTCTGTACCTTATGTCTTATTTCAGGATAAAGCATTTTACTCCAGTCAGTGTATTGTAAAAACAGCTATTTATGTGGAAAAAAAATTATGAATTATATTGCCTACATTTTAATGGCATTTTGTTGAATGAACCCTGTGGAAGTAACTATGTGATTATCTCAGATTATCTCTTGTTTCTCTGTCATAGTTCAACATCAGGACTAAGTAGGTGGTCATTCTGCAACATGTTTTTCACGAGTTCAAAACTGAGTACTGCCCTTTGTTCAGTGCAATGTCACATAACTCAAGTTACTGTCAGTTCAAACGTATATTACCAGTCCAAAGTTTGGACAATTTTCTACATTTTAGATTCTTATGGAAGACATCAAATATATGAACAAAGATATGTGGAATGGTGTAAAAAAGAAACATTTTTCCAATATTTTTACATTTTATATTCAAATTCCTCAAAGTAGCCACCCCTTGCTTTGTTGACAGCCCTGTAAAACCTTCGCCTTCTCTCAATGAGCTTCCTCATCTTAGTGTCCTGAAAGGGTTTTCACTTCATATATACATATACATACATACATACATATGTGTGTGTGTGTGTGTGTGTGTATATATATGTGTGTGTGTGTGTATATATAAATATCATTTTTGTTATTTATTTTGAGCTCATTTTTTGTTTGCTATTACAGTCCATATGTGTCCATTCTTAGTTTTGATGCCTTCAGTGAAAATCTACAGTGCAAATAGTCATGGAAATAATGAAGAAAAATAAATGAAAAAGTGTGTCCAAACATTTGACTGGTAGTGTACCCAAGAGATCAACAAGAACAAAAACAACCAACTATCCCCATCTAAACTCAGAGGTGGCACGGAAACATTCACCAGACAGAAATCAAACAAACTTTACTCGATACACACACAGATGAGCGCCAATAACTTTCCCTCATATCCCGGTGCACGTTCCTAATGCGAGTTTAAACAGTGGGATTCCCCGGACACAACAGCGACGCCTCGGCCTGTCCCTGCATGTGCATGGAACAGCAGCAGTAAACTGTTTGGGGTTAGCGCTGTGCTTGTTTACACTCAGTGCTGTGTGGCTCTGGCCTCCTCCAGTCACTGAGATCAACAAAGAGACTGTCAATGGCATGTGTCTGTAAACAGGGCAACCAAACGGCTTCCTCTTCACATTTGCATTGATGGTGTAAGGACTGCACTGGTAAATAAATGAAATATGTAGTAATGTAATGCAATGTAATACAGAAATGACAGCAATAGTTCTACTACTTCAAAATGCTCCGTTTGTGTTGTTCCTGTAGGTCTGCTCGATGGTGTCCCTTTACTCTTCATGCATACTCACAGGTACCAGATTTTCTTATGACACTGGATGGATTATGTTCCAAGTATTGTCCTCCGGTGTTTAAATACCTGGGACTTCTTTCCATACATTGTCCGTGTCACCTTTTAAGATCACCTGATGCTGTTAAAGACTAATCAGAGGTTTGTGACACTCTTTTAGTGCCTTTACATTGTAGTTATGAGGAACAAATGTGCAGTGGTTTTCTGCTGTGGTAACAAAACTCAAATCTGTAATGTTGAAAAGAGAAAAAGTTTTCCAAAGAGTTTGATAAGATGTTGGTTTAGGTTAAGTTAGAATCTATGAGGCATCTAAGCTGAAATGAAACTCAATCAAATTGAATTTGATGGTAATTTAAAGCAAATTGTAATGTACTATCCTCAAATAAAACAGCCTATTGTTGTAGGTTTAAGTTGGGGCCTGCTTGTGTATACACGTGTTTTGTGTGCAGATGGAGCTTGCATGTGTGAGACTGCACCAGTGTTATATGGAAGCAATTACTGGCAGCGCAGGTCCTCAGACACCCACGGTGCCTCTGACTTTGGGCCTCCACTTCTCTTACTTTCCACTCTGTATTTGACTACTCTCTTGTTTTATCTCTCTTTCCTCTTTCTCTCTGCGGACTAAATTACTTTTGTATGAGCCCCAACAAAGGGCAAGGTGAAAACCCTTTCTATTTTTTATTGGGAACAAAAACCTCGTCCATATTGTAATTCACATCACACCTTTCCAATTTGTGCAAACAAGCCCTGAAAATACAGCCACTAATTAGCCTAAAGCTAATGCGTGCATGTGTGTGCACTTCCACATGTGCAGGCTCCATGAAGAAGGCCCATCTCCAGTTACACTGTGGGACCCCTCTGGGTCCTGTGCTGCTTTTTAATATGCAGCGTTTGGGATGTGGAGGGTGGGAGAGTTTGGGGGGGTCTAAGAATCATATGACTTAGGAGTAGAGACATTTATTTAACTATGACAAATACAGTGCAACAGACAACAGACCACTAGAGTAATGACTTCATAAACTGTCTTTTATTCCACTGTAACAAATAGCAAATTTGAACTGTGCCATGAACTATCAATCTAAACACAAACTTTAAGGACATTACTGTCACCTTTTCTCTGCTACAGTGAGGAAAAATGAAAGGAGAAACCCATTACTCCTGTCAGAGCCCTGTCTGTGCACTGACACCGCACTATTGGCCACGTGAACACTCCTCTGAACTGAATCTACATAGGACAAATAAGTTCAGACTAAAGTGGCAGCTCATGTCCTCAGTGATTATCTTTGCTCTTTTGTCTCCGTATTGCGATGGAAGAAGACTTGGCATGTGCTGGAGTATGCAGGGTGTGGCATATTCCAGTACAAAGAAGTGACGAGTGACAGCAGCCAGAGAGTTCTTCAGAGTCCTTGTTCCTATCGCCACAATCTGCTCACCACACTCTCCAAATATTGGCCCAGATGTGATACATTCCCTTCCCATGAGTCTTAGCGTGGAGCGTTGTCTGAAGGACCCCAAATTGTTCTGGTCGTGCCATTGCCTGTTCATATAAAAGTGTGCCTATAATCTTATGTCAGTAACCCTCCTTTGACACCCTCGATGAGCATATAAACCATGCAGAACGTATGGCTCTGGGCAGTGGAATCTATTCTTGAGAAAGGCACCTGTTTCCATGGAGATGTTATTGCTTTGCCTAGAATGTTTCACATAAAACTCTAGACAAGTTACTAGTCAGATCCGAGGAAAGGCAACACACTTACAGTAAGGATGTGTGCTTTCAAGGCAAGGTTTGAAGCAATAAAAACACCTACAATTGAAGATTCTGTCCAATGGTGAGCCCACAAGCCTACGTCACCCATGCTCCCATACGACAATTCTCCATAAATATACAAAAACATGATACAAAACTGTACAGAGCAACACACAGCGGAACGCACACCGATTGTAATGTGATAGCGACAATAACAAAAGCTAACATGGTGATCTAAATATGTTATGTGTTAGCAGTTAATACCCCATAGAAGTAAAATACCTCCTCTTTAATCTATTAGGTCTTGTAGGTCTTTTCGATTCCCAGACTTTTACCTAACTGTTATTGGGGGTTTAAGTCCAGCGCAGTTTGTGATTGGTGCATTTTGGCCATGTGTTTTATCTGCCAACACTCCGGCCTGTTCAGCCCACTCTGCTGTTCTGAATCTCAGGAATGTCATGAGTTAGATTCAATGTTCTGTTTCATATTTTGGTGTCCTGCTCTCTGCCTCCTCCCTGTTTTAAAATCACTGTTATTTGTGGTGTGGGGATACAGTTTGTGGTTTACAGAACGGCTTTATTGTTCCAGTGTTGAGTATCAAGTCTTTCTCTATAATTTTATAAGAGGCTTCCTCGGGTTTGGGCATCATATTTCTTGATATGGAGGTATTCACTGTTCTCAAGGGTCTTTGCATGTATAGGTTTGATGATTTCCCTTAAATAGTTGTAATTTGGTTTAATTTATGTGAAATACAGTTGGAAATATGGTTAATTGGAGCATTTCTAATCGTCAACGATCAGCTTATGTCTTTTGAATAGAAAGGTCTACAGCCAGTTCTCTGTCAGTAAAAGCATGAGGTTTGGATCAGAGTGCAGACTATTTTGTTCTTGTTAAAATTCAGTTGTTTTTAATAAGAAGAAATAAAATGAAATAGAAAATTGTAGTTGTTAATGTGGGTTATTGTACACAGCGTACAGGACAAATTACAAAAATTTCATGGTATAAAATTGGTGATCAAGCTACACTATGTAACTTCTGATTATCCAAAAATGACTTTGCTCTGATGTGCATATATCACACAAAAAAAAGATTATAGTATACTTGTCCTGGGAAACCTGTGGACGGCTACGGTGCAGCGCCCAGGGACCCATCTCCAGATCTTGTATAGGTTCGTGAACATGATCATAGCGATATGCCAAAAGATATAGATCACAATTTTCTTGGAGCCAGATCACGATTTTAATTTTATCACGATTCATGTGAATTTACTTATTTTTATATTGCTTTGAAGAGTTAACCAAAGGCATCTGCCACTTCTGAAAGTTCAAACTTCATTGTGATGACTTAAATCCAGCAGTCACTCACTCAGAGCATTGCTGAGTCTGACTAATGGTGAGGAGTAGGTAGGAAAAATGTCTTTGTTTGACCATAGAGCTGCATTCAAGAGAAAATGAGTGAACCACGATATGGTGATTTAACCAAAATAACACATTGTCATAGGAATGAGATCACGATTTGATCTTTATCACCATATCGTCCAGTCCTACGTGATCAGTCGGTAGAGTGCTTGTCCTCTGATCCAAAGGTTGCCGTGATTGGAAAAACGGTCAGATTCACTGACCCACAGGTCGGCAATACACTTAACCCCACTTCGCCCCAGTGTCTGCGTACACTGGTGTATACATGTGCAAGTGAAAGGTTGAGTGGTTCCTTGGCGTTTTACTGAAGAAGACAATTGCACAGGCATTGGTAGAACATGCAAACATCACTTAGAAAGGCCCTGCGTGGTTTGGGAATCGACTTTCTTACTGCAAGAATGAATCAAATTGCTCAGTTGTTGCTGCATTTTTTTACACAATTGTAAATAGCACATGCATGTCGCCAATTGTATGTCCACGTACTTGTTTCTTAAAATAAACTGGGTGTTTTTTCTTCAAGACGATTGCAGATTCTATCCCTTGGCTTTCTTGTTTCGCCATGGCTCTTGATGGTAAATATAAACCTACCTCATAGCACTTACCGTTAGCAGACTTAACTATGCGACTGTGAGTGCCACATCCCTCTCTCTCCTCCTGTCAGTGTTTGCTGGATGCTTCACCGTGTCACAGCGCTACTAATGGCCACTGCTGAGCCAGCCACTTTCTAAATGACACCCTCCTCCGCTGCGTTCGATACAGCTGCCTGACTCCCAACACCCATCTCCCTCCTCTCAAGCACAAGCAAAGACTTCTTACTTCTTGTCAATTTTCTCCCACTGAATCCAATCCACGATGAAACAACTCTTCCACGTGAAATGCTCCGTCATAGATCACGCATCAAGACTCCAAGACTGACACAACGGTTAGCAACGTTCATCACTCACTCACGTTACCACCTGTTTTTATCACTTTCCCCGCAACTTTTCTTGTTTTAATCATCTTTTTTATCTCGTCTAAGCGCGGATGGTGGTGGAACCTATTCGCTCAATTGTAAGACGAAACCGCATGAAGCCAAATTGGCGTTAGCTGGAGTGCGCTAGCCCTGCCAGAGTCAATCCAAAACAATCAAAACACAAATCTCCTCTCCAACCTCTTCATACGTTGGGCGCCACTTGGATTTTTAATGTGCTTTAAATTACCTTGTTGTCAATAGGAAACCAGACAAACTTCACCCCATCTTCGTTAAGTTTGTTCGTAGCAAAGGGTGGTCCAGTTTCATAAGAAAAAAAACAAAAAACAAAAAAGTGGTGGCAACATTTTGGCACTGCACGCTTACAACAAGGATTGCGGTAATTATTCACTGGGAGACTGATGCCTTGCAGGGGCAGAAGATTGATTGGCCGTGATACGGGACTTAGTGTAATCTGTCTTTTGACCATGCAGGGCCTCTGTCCAATTTGGCAAGAATAATAAAAAGAGAGGAAGTTATTTTTAAAGAGCGCCCAAATGGAGATGCGGGCGGCTGGACAAAAGGAAGGGAGAGGGATGGAGGTTGGGCTGGTGTCGTGTCTCCAGAGGTGCCATAGACAAATCGTTTATCTGTTCTAGACTAGTGCTTTGGACATTTTACACTAGCTAAACCAAAAAGGAGTAAAAGTGCTAAGACAGGACAATGTTGGGATTGGATTCAGAGGAAGCTGCTAACATTTGGGAGAGAACTGCCAAACTGACGCAACAGTCACAAGAAATTCAGATAATCTTCATAAAACGGGGTTCGGACGATGATTGTGACCATTGGAATTGTGATTTGATAGCGGTTAATCCCTAAACAATTTGTACAATTTGACATACTTTTTAACATTATTTAAATTTTTACGTCACAACTTTTTACTGGTATCACTAATTGTGAGATTTGGTGAAGTACTTTCACTTTTTAAGAACGTATGAACTTTTAACTTAGTTACTTTTACTTGTAGCACTATGTAACTTATCTGGTTGGAGGTCTGCCGGCTTTCCTCTATGAAGATCAGATTAATGTCATACTGTGGAACATTCCATCCAAAGCAGTCTCCATGGAAACAAGCAGTTGATGGACTCTACGGGTAGAAGTTGCACGTGGTGATACTTTTACTTGTACTTTTATTTTAACTTACAACTGTGATCAAAACAGAATCAAACAGTTCAAGCGCATTATGTCTAGGGATGTGACAATCAACAAAATACTGTGATATCGTATCGTCAAAAGTCTTACAATAATATCCTGGGCCATCGCAATATATAGAATCGTCATGGTCCAGCAATAGCTAAAATACAGAGGCAACACAATTATTTTTATATGTAGAATTCTTCAGTTTGTGGTGTTTCAAAATTAGCATTCGCGTTAGCCCTGAGACACAAACATCTCTCTTTCTAAACACAGAAGTGTCCTCTGGTGAAGTATTCATTTTATTTGTGTAGTTCTGAACATGTTGTCAGTGACATCCACCCGCAGATCTTTAAATATTTATGACTTGGCAAAAACCTCGTTAAGACACAATTGGACAGGAAGTAGTGATGCTAACAGTGAGGTTGCTTATGCTGTTGTGCGCTATTGTTTGGATTATGACGGGGAAAAAGTAGCATATTCAGTATTCCGTTAGCCTCCACAAAATATCTCAATAAATATCGTACCGTGAGATGCGTATCGTAAAACTCTCATTCAGAGAGATTTGGATATTGTTACATCCCTAATTACGTCTTCTCTGTTCTTTGTCGGTGAGCTCCTTGGTTGTCTCATTTTCCGCGACTTAAGTGTGTCTGGGCTAATCCTCCGGTGGAAGCATGGCAGCACTTAAAAGGCTCTGATTAGGCTGTTGTGTCCCACAGGTTGGCTCCATACAAACTCGTGACACACTGGCAGGGCCTATGCATGCGGACCCCAGGGGCCTCTCTGTGTGTTAATTAAAGCAGTCTCAACCGCAATTAGGTGCCTGTACAATGAGCGGCGCTGCAGATAGACGCTAACACAACACACGTATACAAACAGTGTACGTGGGATACTTCTACTGTAGCACGTTTATAGACCCACAGCGCAGACGCCATACTGTAGAGCTTTTCTTCACGTACCCTTGTTTTGATATTTTTGCACTGGTGTTCATGATGTGACTATTTATGGCACGCAGAACTGTTAACATTTATTACTGATACTTTGCCGTGACATCGCACGGGGGGGTTCTGTCTGCGTGTTTATGCCAGGATGTTCAGTATTTATCATGGAGACACGATTAGCAAACACAGCCAAAAAAGTTTTAAGATCGTCTGAAAACTCAAGAAAAAATACAAAATGGATTTAAACATCACATTTTCAGGAGCCTGTGGTCAATGCGAGTGTTCATGGTCCTGATAATGAGTTTGAAAAAAGGTGAGAGTGTCTAACTGAAAAACTGTTTGCTAATGCTAGCTAGTATGTGACTGTAATATGATTTGAGAGGGACTTGTTTCACAGCACAAATCAGCTCTCCTGTTGTCGTTCCAGCTAAGTCTGGTCAGATTGTATTAAACAAAGCTCATTAGATTCAGGTTTAACAGAGCGTCAAACAGAGCAGAGCCTATAGTTAGCATGAGACCCCCAAGAAATGCTGATGACATCTGTTGCAAATTATCAGTTATTTAAACAAATACATTTTAAAATAAGTTGTGTTGTCTTTTCACTTACCATTACAATATTAGGCTACTTTTCTTCAGATTTGTTTCATTTGAAGTAACGTTTCTAGATAGAAATATCATTGCCACAGTATGGCATTAAACTTGTCTAGCTTGTATTTATTATTTTTGAAAACAAACATAAAAAAATATTCTTACTGTGAGCAGGCTTGCTTCTGCACAAATCTGACCCGTAACTCGTACTGGTAGAGTTGAAACAAAATGATAAAGAAAAATACCATGTTTCACATTATAAATTGAAATGCCGTATCTGTTGGTCTTTCTGCTGCTGTTGACTGTTCGACCTCAATAATCTCAGTGATGTTCAGACGATGCTCCCCTGTGTATTACCCTCCAACGCAACACAACAGACTCTGTGTTCTTGGACACCCGGGCTCCATGGTGACCAAATGTCCCTCACTGTCTGCTTATGGACCAAATTAGACCTAGATCCTTCCCTGTGTGCTCCGACCCCATCCACGGGAAATCAGGCCCGGGTGGTGCTTAAGTGAACAAGGGCCCAGTTTGGCACACTCAGGCTGGGGAGAAGGTGGCCACGAGCGCACCCCCCCTGGAGCTCCAAGAGGGAACATCAAGACCCAGAAGCCCAGGTGCCGAACTCCTATTTGCCCCGACTCTCTGCGGACGGGTACAGCCTGACCACTCAGCTCTCACGTTTACTTATTTATCGGGTGCGATGGCTGCGATGACACGGCCACTCACTCTCAGAGCGCCTCCCTGCCTCCAGTACGTCCCTCCAAGCTAGCGACGTAAAAATTTTAAGAGCCCCGGGCCTGCTTTGATGATTTTTGACGCGAGTTAGCGTGTAGCGGACTTGTCGGGTGCATTCAGGGGGCTAACTGTTCTAATGCGTTTAGCCTCTTGCCTTATGGCTGCTCCAAAGTGAGGAGAAATGTCGCTTAATAATTTAGCCACTGGTTTTCGTCCCCTGTGCGTCCACCCATCCATTCACCAGCCTTTATATCTTGCCTCTGGGAACGCTGAGGCCATCCCTTTGCCTCTCTCCAAGCGGCGTAGACAGGTGACAGGATCCGGTGTGTTGGTGTGGAAGGACAAAGCGAGAAAGATTGACTGCTATGTAAAAGGATACAGACAGCGGAGTGACCATAAAAACACCCAAACAGACAAGGAATAATGGCTGATTTATGAATGGCTAAAGGCTAACACCAAAGAGCTACTTCACTTTTTATTTGACGTCTGCTCCGGTCCTGTCGTTTTGCGTATCTTACACAGAGGTTACTCGTTATGTTTACTTGAGTAACTTCTGAGTTTTCTGATGGCATCCTTTTACTCCTACTTGAACAATTATATACGGTATATACAATTATACACAGTACTCTTACTTGAGTAAAAGGTTATTTTTTCTGCCGAGTTATTGTGTAGTGACAAACGTGTTATGCGTTTTATGTACACAGCAACTTGACAAACCCGATGCGATGTGCAGTAGTTTCATTAGCGGGATGCACGCTGATTGTGTTGTGATAGAGATCTGAAGGGGGAGTGACTTAGCACAGAGAGCAAACGGAGGGGGGACTCAGAACGTAAAAAACGGAATTGAAACTGATAAAACATGTTAATACGGTGTTTTGGGGCAATATAGCATTTTCAATAAGTAATGTCTAAGTATGTCTAAAAATGTTATGTGTTTGCGGTTTGTCTGATTACATAATTCATAAAACCTAAATCAAATCTTAAATGCATTTTACACCCAAACTGTTGCTCAGTACTCAAGTAGAAAATACTATTTTGCTTGAGTAATAATTTGGGTAAATGTGTTTTACTTTTACTTGAGTAATAATATTTTATAATAACGTTACTATTACAAATTTTGGCACCGCCTACACATCTCAAGTCTTACATTATCTGTCAAGGAGATACAGGGCAGACACCCAAGATGGAATTTGTTCAAACACTCGTACCATACAGCTGTTTCTGGACCAGATGGAGACTGGCATTCTTTTCTTTTTCAATTTTCTCATCAAAGTTCTCACACTAATAGGCTTTTGTTCTCAGTAGAAGTGGTGCGATTGCAAAGCCCACACACCAAAGCTGTGGCTACACTCGTAATAATGGAATAACGTTGCTTGGCACAATGTAGGGACGCGTGTTAATACATGAGTGCTTTCAACAGCGTCTCTCAATGCCAGTGGCCGCCCACATACTTTAATGGGACTTGATGTTCACTTAACCCGGCCTTTCACTTGTAATTGAAACCTGATGGTGGACCGAAAAGAAAAAAAAAATCATTTCATTTTTAAAAATCGTGTCTGAGTTTAGCCAGGGCACAGACAAAGAAGAGAGTGGGATAGACTTTCCACTTTATAATACACACAGGGTTTAAAAGGGAAGGAGTCAATACTTAAAGTGCACATGGCAGGTTCAGTTCTCTAAAACATAGTTAACATCATTCAGTTTTAGATTTTTTTTGCCTATTTTTTTCTAGCTTTGTGAAGGCTATAATTGTACTTCCTGGTTGGACATGGGCAGCAGATGTGGTATATGTAGAGGTCTTGTCTAAATTACACAATAGTTATGATTTGACTAATAAAAATAAATGACAACATCTTTATTTTGTTAAATCAATGTTTAAACTGTTAGAGGTCCTGTATTACACACAATGGATTCTTGTGAGTTTTAAGCCATGTTATAATGTTACCTCATCAAAAACGTACCTGGAGTTGTGTTATGTTTCATTCACATGTTTGAGTAATGTTGTATCGGTATAAACACATATAAAACAAACTTTATTTTTTAATGAAGAGAAGACAAAAAAACATTAAGTCGTACCAGTACCTGAAAAACAGAACTAGTTTATTTTAAACACAGTGATCCAAAGTTTTTCAGAGACTTCAGATGATTTTCAGAGACCAGAGCGGAGTTTGCCATCACAGTAATGCTAACAACACCATCAGCTAACATGCTAAAAGAGCACTTCCTGATTCACAGAGGATAAAACGCTCTAATATTAGATGCAGACAGTACACAGCGGTCTCAATTTGACCCTAAGAGTTTTGTTTACAATATATCTGTACTGAGGCAATTGTTTTTTACTTTATTACATGAAAAATATGGATGCAGCCGCTTTCACATCTGAACACATTTTGAATTACTTTGTGTCTCATTTGTCATCCGCACTTTTCTTCATAAACATCTGATTATAGCCGCACAGTGCTAGCGTGCCCCGGCCTCAAACCCAAACTTTGCTGCCGGTTGCAAAGTGGTTTGACTCGCGCCATGATTTGTGTGACGTTTAGTAGCCTTCTCCTCGTTTGGCTGAGTCACATCGAGTGTTTGTGTGTTTGTTGTGTTGTTAGCGGTCATGTTCCTTGTCATGTGTGCGCTGCAAATAAAGATTTTTTCCTGTCTAATAAAACCCACATGTCTCGCGTTTCCACCAGTTGTTTTTCGGGGGTACTCAGATGGTACGCAGCCTTTTGGATCATGTCTGGACTATTGTGAGATCATTGGTTTTTTGTTTCTATATTAGAAGCAGTTGCAGACTTCCCTCTTACTCAGACGGAGCTGCGTGATTCCCATTATTACATGCAAAACTGGACGCGTTGGTGCCACTAATGCACTTTAATAATCTGGTGATAAACATTTCTAATCACACCGCCGCCTGTTTGTAATGTTTTAAATGGACGTATGCAGTTTTTCGTTTTGTTTTTGTTTGTATCGTTCTGTATTTTAACAGGGGAACGCATGAAAAAGAGGGTCTCGTACTCCCATTGGGCTTTCCTTGTATTAATAAACATAAATAAATGAGTGAATGAATTTCACTAATACACGACTGAGCAGATGCACAGTGGCTACAGGCTGATGAGAGCTGTAAATACATTCATTCATACACTCTGGCCACAGAAGTACACTCCTCTAAGGCGGGAGAAGTTGGCTGTGAACATGGTATTTTAGGCGGCATCTAGTGGGAAAATAGCATATTACATTTTTGTTTATACTATGAAATTAGCATTTTTAAATCCAGAAACTTAGGCTTTATTTAGTCTGTGTCATATATTGCAACACCAACACAAAATCCACTTAAAGCTACGTTAGCCAACTTTTTTTAGTAAACAGTTTTTCCCACCATAGATTATATTGTAAAAGCAGCACGTCTGCATCTACCATATAAAACTGTTTATTGATCGCCAACCCACAATAAAAACCCTGATACATCGCTAAAGTACATTTTGGGATGAGAGCGTGTTGGCAAAACAAACTCATAGAAAATCAATGTTTTTCTCGTTCCATTCAGGCTTATGTGGCCATACAACACATCTGTAAGGGTTGTCATAACATGAAATTAAGCTAGATCCCGTGCCAAAAAGATTGCAAGATTTTGTCCCGCAGAATCATGTTGATGTGGTTATTGGCATTTATCTGCAGCAATAGTTACATTGCATAAACTGTTAAGAAGGGCAATTATAATAAAAATAATTAAAACATACTAAAAACATCATAAAAAGATGGTCAATAGAAAGTCAATGCATCTCATCCCAACCCTAAATTTTATTGACTTTTATTGCAAGCATACACAAAACATTATTAACAACATATAATTTAACCTTAGTTTTCTCTTTAAAAAAAGTCAATGCCAATATAAACAGCAGTCCTCAAAAAAAACAAAACAAAAACGGTTACAAAAGTCCGCTCACATCGCAGCTCCTCCTTCTCCCAGCTGTGCCTCGGTGTGAAGTGTCAGAGAGTATGAAAGAGAGGGGAGAAAGTTAAAACTATATTACCCAGGTCAGGGGAGATACGGCTATAATGAGAGACGAGGTTGTTGGAGAAGTTGGAGACTTTGTCAAAAACTGTATGCTGCGCTGGCGAAGGCTGTTACTTGGGTTGGGGAGGAGGGGGGGGTCTTGCCACGGCAGCGTTCCGGATGGGCAGGCGGTCTCCTCTCTGGGGGGATGTGGGGCTGTCAGAGTGCCTGGCAGGTAGAGACGCAGGGACCGGTGACTGGAGGGTTGATGCTGGGGTGGAGGGTGAG
>JACM01077591.1:0-23929 GCA_000787095.1 Periophthalmodon schlosseri
AAGACCTGCTTGTCTCCATTGTGATAGCTTAATGGTACTAAGGAACATTCCAGGCCAAGATGTATCCTATTCATGGACACAAGCAGTTGGAATACCTTTAACTTGTATGGATCATTATACTTTTATGTCTAACACACATTTTTCACATCTCCAAACGGCTCATTTGGCCTGTGGAGACTGTTTTATGCTAATCTAGTGCTTATCTTACTGGTTATCAGGATTCACATGGCCTGATGTGCACCATAATAATCCAGTGCATACTGATTTTATTGTTTAACCCAACAAATGTATTTTTAAGCGTTTCAGATTGTGTTAGTTCATTTTCAAAGCAAATGTGGCAAATGGCATTTTCAAAACAACAGTATAGAAGGGCTTACTTTGTACTGATTGTTCAGCCTGCAGTGCCAGTGTAGAACCGTGTATTTGTACTCAGTTGTCTCGGCTGTTTTTAATGAATGAACTGTCACTTCATACGGGTGTTAAAATCGTATTGGCAGAATAATATTGAGTCTGTTTTAGCTCCTCTAAAAGCTGTGATGAGGAGGAGGAAGCAAACCAGAGGAGACAAGATAAAAGTCTAAAGTCGAGTATTCAAACTCGTTTAACAAAATGTGCTGCTGATGTTTGTCGGTAGGACAAATTACAAATTTCACATGTTATTCTATTAGCAACAACTTGAATGGGGTTATTCATTATTTTTAAGTAGATGAGGGTCATGTGATAATCTGACCCGACACTGCTCCCGACAGTATGACGTCCAAGTGTAAAAGGAGCTGTTGTTTAGATGAGGACACATGTGTTGTGAAAGGCCACTGCACAGGGGATTATGTATTCACTCTGTACCATCACTCTCTCATAAGCAGAAACAGTTAATGCTATATATTTAAATAATGACAGCGTACACAGCCTGTTGGTCCCAGTTACAGCTTAGACATAAGTCAAATCAGCTCAAAAAAGAACATTTTGGCACATTCCAGTCATCATTTTCAGACCACAATCCTTTGCTCCAAACGCTAACTTAAAGGAACTGTTTGTAAGATTTTGATTATACATTTCATAAACTTATCTGTGTCCCCAGATACAAGGTAAACATGTTCAAATCAAATATAACTTTTACTGATAACTGATAAATAATTGTAATGCTGGTTTATTACAAAAAACATTGGATATGATGGTCAAGTTGTTTATGTTAAAATAATAAAGATTATCCAATCAGAAAGCAGAGTGAGTCACATGTATTTGTCATTTGGGTTGCCAGTTTCAGTGCTGAAATTCAATTGGTTTAAACCTAAAACGGCTCTCTTGTCACTGAAAACAGCATATTAACCTGTTTTATAACTTTCACTTTCATTTTTATAACATGGGCTAGAAAAAAAGAAAAGAAAAAGAGGGGATATTATGCAAAATCTTAAGTGAACTTCTGAAAACTGAGCTGGGAATAGATATTGACTTAATACTTGGCTAAAAAAACAAACATAAACATTTGTTTCAGTGTTCTGAAAAGGTCAATTTCATGTTTTTATTTAGCTTCCTCATTAAAATGAATGAGGCAGAATGTTGATATCAGGACCAGGCTGTGTGCAGCTACTCTAAACACGTCACTGGACGCCTCTACAGTGATGTTAATACCATGGCTATACCTTGCTATTAGTGTAGAGATATTGTTACGTTCTCACCAGATTCATATGAACCCTCCTTCTCTTTCAAGTGTACCTCCTCCTCCTACTTCCTCCTCATCTCTCCTCCCCGTTCCTCCTCTCTCTTACTCACCTTTATCCCTGCCCCTCTTCCCTCCACCCCCGTCATTCCCCCTCTCCCTTTCTCCTTACCTCTTTACCTCTTCAGCCCCCTCCTCACTCGTCCCTCCTCCCCCTCCTCGTCCCCACTTCCCTCCTTACTTCTCCTCTCCCCTCCTTGCCCCTATCCCTCCTTGCCTCTCACCCCTCCTCCTCCTCACCCATCCCTTCTCCTGCCTCCCATTCCCTTCTTCCTCACCTGTCCCCCCTCCTCCCTCCTTCCTTCCGTGCGTGCGAGCGGCCGATATCTCCCAGAGACACTGCTCATCCATAATGCACTCGCGGGAGGAAACATTATGCCACCTCCACTCCTCCGCACAGCCCTGTTCTTCCCAATCCTCCCATCCTCACCACCCTCCCTAGCCTCCAAGAATGGGCCAAGTCTGTGAGCTGAAAAGAGCCCATCGTAACGTGCACACACACCCAGTGCAGTGCTCCGTCTTGGGCCATTCATCTAGTGCCAGGAGCCTTCAGCATGATGGATCTCCTCCCGCGGTCTCACGCTCAATTGTCCCTCTCCGAATATGCACCAGGACCATCCATCTTGCTCTCCGGGTAGAAGGTGGATATAGGAAATTTGCAGTTCTGGCGGGGTTCAGTAGTAGTAGTAGTAGGATTTGTGTTGGCGCTTGTGTGTTTTACAGAGGCCTGGGGCAGAGGGGTAGAGGGAAGTATGTGAGGTGGTGGGGGAAATTAGGAGAAATGGTAAAATTATGAGTTTGAAAGAGTTTGATAAGATGATAAGATATGGTTAAATGTTGATAGTATCTCCAGAATGGAAGCTTTATAGTGGTGGCTTACATTCCAAGTGAAAGTTCTCAAGTTAGGGTCCTGAGCAAGATCTGGGTGATCCCTGGGTGCAGAACTTTAGCACCCACTGCTCCTGACAGGTTGCTCCAGAGGAATTGAAGGATGGGTCAGATGTAGAGGGAGAGATTTCCCAATATAGTGTACCTTACCTTCCTAATAGTAACTGATAGCTGGTGATGGTGTATTTATGGTGAATGAAAGATGGACAGTACATCTCGATCACATCACAAATTTTAAGGTGTTGAAAAATTAATTGTATGGGCAAAATAACACAAAACAGGGGCTATTTTAACAATGCATGAGTGAGTGATGGTTGATGGGGTCAATGCCAATGTTTGACAGCCTCACTTCCATCAGTCGGCCCCAGGGCAGACTGTAGCTACAACGGTAGCTTACTACCACCGAATGTGGAGTGAATGAATACTGCAGGATATAGCCTCTTTGAGTGTCTAAATAACCTGCCGTATAAATGGAAAGCATTAAACTGAAGGACAAAGTTTATTAACTCTCCCGATGGCACTGAGTGTGAGGCAGAGGTGACAGGACAGAGGGAAATGTCTCACCAAACAGCTGTCCAGCACCCAACTTCAGTGTTAAAGGTGCACTATGTAACGTTTTCTGGTAGGGGGTCCACCACCTGCTTGTCTCCCTGGAGATGTGATTGCTTTTGCCCGGAAAAAACGAACAAAAAACATGCACAAAAGGTAAAATCCTCCAACTAAGCCAAGACTAGCTCAAGATCTGGAAATGGGTCCCACTGCTCCTGACAGCTTGCGTTGAAGGATGGGTCAAACGCTTTATAGCATTAAACTTATCTCTCTTATCTCATTGGAGACGAGCAAGTGATGCCACCAGATCAAGTTACAGGTCAGATCTTACCCTGCTCACAGCAAGAATTTGTTCACAGCACTAAAAACGTGTAATTGAATGCAAGTTAGATAAGTGTAATGCTATACTGTGGAACGGGCAAAGCTATAACATCGCCATGGAGACAGGCAAATAGGTACGCGGTGAAACTGCCTCACCAGAAATAATACACAGGGCATCTTTAAAGGGCCCATGTTACGCTATTTTCTGATCTATGTTATAATGTTTCCTCATCACAAACGTACCTGAAGTTCAGTTTTGTTTCATTCACACATGTTTAACACACAAACCCTGCATATTTAGGTTGTTATTCTTTCAAACAGAAAACACTCTGTTCCACCTTCTCATGTGGTAATAGAAGAAGTGCTCCACTGTGTTTTTAAACTCCATTCAATTTTGCGTAATACAGGACCTTTAACTATCATTTTTTTAGCCTGATTAAAACTCACTTTCCATGTATTCAAAACTACAATGCAGTTTTCCTTGTTTCTTCTTTTGTTAATACTATACACATTAGCTTGAAGCTCTTTAGTGTTACACTGACCTGCATATCTACACCTGTAGGCCTATACTCTCACCCAAGCTAGAGTGGTTAGCCCAGTATTTAAAGTACAGCGAGCTAGTGTGCCTTTGCGAGCCTCTCTTTAACAGCAGCGGTGGTGTTGGTGTGCAGATTGCCTAGCAGCCGTAGCTAAGCACTGCACTTAGAGAGCTCCACGTCTCCAGAGAGGTGACTACACACAAAATCCACCTCCAGCTAACAGCACATCAAGCACACACCGCTAGCTAGCACCGTTAGCACGCAGCGCCCACGCAACAACAGGTTACATCAGCCCAGTGCTACGGCTATGGTTCTACCACTGCATTAGTGAGCAAAAACAACAGGCATTATGATTATTGCATTATATTGTGGTATTGTAATTTTAAAAAGATCTCACGTCATGACGATGGACATCTGAAATAGTTAAAGGTGTAACAATGTAATGTTTTTGGTGTGGGGGGCCAGTAACCTGCAGGTCTCCATGGAGATGCTATTGCTTTTCTTGAAATGTTCCCCAGTATGGCATTAAATGTATCTGGTATTTTTTTCAATTATAGGCATTGCACAAAAATATACAGAATAACATGCATTCTTACTGTGTGCAGGGGAACCTCTACACAGATCTGACTTGTAACTTCACCTCTACTAACTGAGCAACAGTAGCTCAGTTGGTAGACTGTTTGTCCTCTGATCCAAAGGTTGGCGGTTCGATTTCTGCTCTGGACATAAATATCGCTGGTAGAGCAGTCAGGTCCACTGACCCACAGGTGCCCATAAATGCTCCCATAAATGAATACTGTCGTTGTGTCCTTAACCCAAGACACTTAACGCTTGCACTTGAAGGTGGAAAAGTGCTATATAAAAATGTGACCATTTAACTGGTGGCATCACCTGCTTGTCTCCATGGATGTAGTTACGTTTAATGTGGAACATTCCAGGTAAGGCAACAATGTCTCCATGGCAACAAGCGGGTGGCTTGCTCTCCACTAGAAAATGTTAGATAGCTCACCTTTTAAAATAGGAATCAATTGCATTTCTTGCAACAATGTGTTAAGAAACAGAGGGAGAAATAGTCTACTATGCTAAAGTTTTCCTAGAATTTGGACTATTAGCTTGTTGAGGAAAGTAGTACTTCCACACTACCACGAGCCCCTGACAATATTGCAATAAATTGTGCACCACAAACGTAATACCATTGTTTTTTGCCTTGTGACCTTGGTGAGTTTTTCTGTGATATGAAGACAGCAGATATAGTGCGTGCTTAATGTAAGTGCAGGTTGGACAGGACCCTAACCCAGTGGAACAGTGCGGTGGACTGGAGAGTCTATGCACCTGTGCAACTTTTCTGCAGGTATTTCCACTCAATGGAGATGTTATTGCATTGTCTGGAATGTTCCACAGTATGGCATTAAACTTGTAGTTCTTGCATTTATTCAGTTACAGATGTGTATATTGCCTATTGATCTGACCTGTACTTTGATCGGGCAGCGTCATTTCCTTGTCTTGGAGACAGATCGATTAAGGCCATACTGTGGAACCTTCCATAACATCTCCACAGTAACAATCAGGTGATGATCCCTCCTCCAGAAAAGTTACATAGTGCACCTTTATAAAACAGAAATAAAACGGAAATATACGACCCCATATGACCCATCTGTGAACAAGGCTCTGAGTTTTTTTATATTGTAGATGTTCAAAACCGTATGGATGTGATTCAGAGATAACCACAATCGCTTTATATCAGCCAAATAAAAAAGTTAGTTAAAGTGCGTATAACAGGCTTTTATTATTTTGAATTAATTTGGTGGGATAATACCTGTTGTAAATATAAATTATAATTTTACACCAATCAAGAAGAGGAAAAGTTGAAAAATATGTTGAGTAAAAAAGTAGAGAGTTCTATTTTAGAGAGTTCCATATTGATGACTTTACACTTGGGAGAATTCCATCCTAAAGTTTCACAGTAAGAAAAATGTGTTAATATACGGCAAAGAGCAGGCAGTTAAATCTGCCCGTACAAAGCCATATTTTTTCATATTTTTATTTTTACGACCCACTCTGCTCTTGGTGATTTTACGACTTCTTTATCATTAAATGCTATTGTGCATTTCAAAATAAAACTCCTTTACACACAGTAGCTTAGAAACAATGACTTTTATTTTATTTTATTTTTTTTATTTTTAACAATGATCATATATTTCACCACAATTAATCTGTTTGATTGCAGGAACTTGTACATATTTTAGCATAAAGTGAAATATGTTTAATAATATGTAATCCTCTGAGCACTTCTTGTACAGGTCAGTGTTTTGTTTCACTTCTGTCAGTCTCAATGATATGGGATTTACAGATTTAGTCTCATTATGTTCACTGGACACATTTGGAACAATGCATTTACAGTGTTGTCTTATTTCTATCACTTACTAACAAACGCAAATTGAAAATGAACTAATCACTCCTAATTCAACACAGTTTTAAAAGAGAAACGGTCAGTATTTTGCCTGTGTACAACACCTATCAATATTGCAAAATGTTGCTCCTATATCGACTGGTTTTTAACTCGAACTCCAGACAGATATGAGGTTCCACCATAAAGCTTTATTACCTCATTTCGATATAGCTCTGCCCCATCAGCTAATGTCAAACTCATCATCTCTGGGGCACATTTAAATCCACTGTTACACATTCAGCATGGATTTCATTTTAAGGCCAAAGGTACAGCGAGACCTGAGCGTGGAGAGGAAGAGGACGAACTCATCCAATGGGATTGGATGACTCGCTTTTTCAAAATTGGTGCTGAAAATCTCCTCATGGATAATGGTTTCGTTTTATTTCAGTAGAAGTAAAAACTGCCCTTGAACTGTAAGCTGAACTGTTACTGGATTTTGAGATTTGATGAAAAACAAACATATCAGTTGTGGTGTGGTAGTGCTGTTGTGTGGGTGGAAAAGCCAGGAAGAACAAGCACCTATACGAGTGCTTGATGGGGACACTGGAAGAAAAATAATGTGTATGTGTCGACATAATTATACAAAGACCAGTTTGTATGTATTCGTATTGTTTTACCATTAAAGTCATTGTTTAATGTTTTATTATAGTTGTCTGTGAGTGAATGTGGTGTGTGACTGGCGGTGGCTGATGGCCAGAGGTGGGTAGTTACATTTACCTGAGTAACTTTTTAATAAAATGATACTTAACAGAGTGGTTTTCAGACACCATACTTTTAGTCCTACTTCGTCATCAGTATAATCTTTATACATTATTAAAAGCATTGACTATCACATTAACAGACACTAACACATATTAATCCCTCATGAGGGAAATTCATTCATTGTTAGAAACAGTAGATATGATTAGGGGTGTGCCTGTCCAATACTAGTATCAGATATCGGTGCCGATCCAGAAATATTTGCTGGATTGGATATTTGCTTACAAATATCGGTTCCGTCAATATTCTGGTGGACTGAAGTAATAAGGCTATTTACTCTCGTAATGTTTGAACTTTATCTACTAAATGTAGTTACTTGAGAGATAAATAACAGCTACATAACACTTTTTTATTAACTATTAATTTTTATTTACAAAATTGTATTAATTTTGTTTTAAGGAAATAAATGCTATTTTCAGTCTCTGTACTGGTATCGGTTGATATCGGGTATCAGCAGAAACTTAAAACTGTACGATGGAAATCAGTATCAGAACTGAAAAAGCTGCATCAGTGGATCCCTCGGTTTGATGCTGTACATTCACTTAGCCAAAATCTATATTGAGTTATTATCAAAGCATGTCAATGGGCAGCTGTGATTGGCTAAAACTCAACGTGTGTGTGAGACTTGTTAATCTGTAGTTAGCCAGGGACCAGAGTATCCAGAGAAAAGCTACCCAAACACTTTATTACATTATTAAATCATAAACAGCAAGGTCAGTTGTAGAGTTATAGGTTATTCATTATTTGTGGAGCAGAACCACATTATTTTAGCAGAATAACATTTGGAGGACTTTAGCCTCTTGTTTACTCGCTCTCCAAACCCCAGCCATAATCTGTGCCATTAGCTGCATGTGTATAGTATATGTGTATAGATCATCAGAACTTTCAAGGCTTTAGCGTGGGCTTGTCTGGCCCTGCTGCCTCTGTGGCGTTCACTGTCGATGAGAAATGAAAGCCATGATCAGAGCGGTGAGGGTTAGCACATCTCTGCATTGTTTTGTAGAAGTGATGGCTAACCTGCTCCTGTGTGCTAACACCGACACACACTCTTAATGCTGTTTGTCCCAGCACACAGCAGTCTGCCATTAGTGCTCCAGGCCTCCCTCTTTCGCCCAAGTATTCATTTCAAATCTGTATTACCCAGAATGCCTCTCCCTGGTGACCGCAGTGGAGGAAATAGTCTGAAACAGTAGCTCGGATTTATTTACTTCTGATACTTTGGATCCATTAGCCATTAAGCCATTTTCTAGAATTTGTATAATTCGGGAATTATGTAATGCACCCAAAAAAGGCTTTATTGGGAAATGAGTAAGCATCCTAGACGGTGGTGGTGAAGAGGAGGGGGATGGTAAGGCTGAGGGGGCTCATGGTTTGCTGTGGCAGAGTGAAAGGAGGGAAGAGAGTGATGGACCTGAGCTGTGATTGGTTGAGACACACTTCTGTGTATTTCACACATGCATGATGCTGTTTCAATGCAAATCATTGTGGTTTTATGCAAAAGTTTAACTTGTATGACAGTGTAACTTTGCATAGTGTGAAACTGTACTGTATGTAATGTAAATGTATGCGATTAAATACAGAGCCCAAACCTCCATGATACACTTGCAATTGAATCTGCATCACTGGAAATGTTATCCAATTTTTCATCACAACTTTAATTAACTGATTCATCAAACCACTGGATTTATATAGCACCTTTCAAGACACCCAAAGTGCTTTACAATGCATTATTCATTCACTCCACACTCGGTGATGGTAAGCTACTACTGTAGCCACAGCTGCCCTGGGGCAGATTGACAGAAGTGAGGCTGCCAATCTGCGCCATCTGCTCCTCTGACCAGCACCAACACATTCCTACTTGGCTATGTGGGTCAAGCGCCTTGCCTAAGGACACAACACACAACAACAGTGCCAATTTGCCAATGGTGCCCCACTGTGTAGCACCTGGTATTCCCAGCCGTCTCCCATCCCAATACTAACCAGGCCTGGCCTTGCTTAGCTTCTAAGATCTGATGAGATCAGGCTTTGACAAGCCACATGCCACATTTGCAATAGAAATGGTCAAACAGCAAAATGTATTTTTCAATGGCATGTTTAACGTGCATGTTGCATAGTAAATACAAAAATGCAATCCGCCAAAAATGCTGACATGCAAATATGGCGTACAATGTAATATGCTTTTTACTCCACTCAACCAATATTGCAGTGCAACATTGTAAAATTGCAAAATGCATTTCCAAAATGCATGTAACAATTGCAATGTTGCAATAACAAAATGTATTTTTAAATATATATACAAGTTTATTCAAACTGATCTGAATTTACTTTAATCTAACCCTCTTCCATTCATCTTGGGGCTAATAGTTTTAGCACGGTGAAGCTTACCATTTGACTGAGCATCGACTGGTCTGTCAGGCTTCACTATATTAGCATGCACAGAGCGCAGCATGCTAACGGTGCTCTGTATGCTAGCTCTCACCTGTTAGCCGTGTGGGCCCCAGGGACAGGGTGAGGAATGGACTGAAATTGACTCGACTCTCTCGACTGCAGTGTGTTTAAATGTGTGTAAGATAAGATCCTTCTGACAAATTTATGTTTTAGCGTATCATGGTTCATCGCATGTTGTTGTCCTATTTTTAATAAGCTCGCATCCATCATAATGTCCATTTTATCTGATGTGAGGAAACGGGCTCAATGCATTTACATACAAACAGGTGAATTATGAAGCTGGGTGCGTTAACAACAGACCGTAGAGATATCAGTGATGTGAATGGTGGAATAGTTCAAATAATTCTTCGACTGAAACTGCTGGCAGTGAAAAGGAGATGGAGAGCCTGTGGTGGCTGATGGTTCTGCTGCTGTGGTGGGGGTGGGAATGGATTGTATTGTTTGAGGTTGTAGCTGGATAAGGGGAGGATTGTTGATATTTTTTGAGAGGAAAATATGAACTTATAAATGAATTTATCCATCTTGCATTTACTGAATTACAGGTGTTTTATTGTTGAGAAATACCTTGAAATACATGCATTCTTACTGTAAGTGGGATCGCCTTTCCACAGATCTGACCTGTAACTTACCCTGGTAGCATCCATGGAGAAATCGCTAGTTTTTCAACTTTTTTCTAAGTAAATGTTCTGTTTGTCACTAAATGTAAGAAACTGTCACTAAATGTAAGAAATCAGGTGGGGAAATAAGGTAAATAATGTAAACAAAAAGTATCGATCTGAAAACTTGAGTATCTATACAATACCAATACTCATTTTGGTGTCAATATATCGATACTTAGGATCGATTTGCACAGCCCTACTGCCCATTACCTCCATTTTAAATCATTCGCAAATCATAATGTTTTATATAGTAACATCTCTATAATAGCCAGCATCCAAAATTGTTATGAAAATTCCCGGTTGGCTTCACACGATCTCCGCACTGTGCTTGGAGAGATCACCCGTGGAGATGGATGGCGTTGACATATTGCGATGGCAGGAGGCAGACGGGATGGTGGCGGGGCTGGTTGTCGTTCTCCGCACCGCCGGCCCCACTTCCATAAGAGTCTGTTTACCTGAGCGCTTAGAGTCTATTAGGAGCTCCTTGTATTCAAATCTCCTCTGATGTGATGTTTGCCAATGTGGACCTACTCATTTGTGAAAACATTATGCACTGAATGGGTGAGGGAGAGCAGCTGCTAGAACAAAGATGGGAGTAACTGAGAGATTTCATAATTGCTTTCCATCAGTTATATCATTTGTACCATTCATTTGACTATTGTAAAAATGACATTAACTGAAGTGAATTTAAATGAGCTATGGAGCAGAACAGTGGGCAGGTTTGTTTGGTTACACAGGTCAAATTTCCACTAGACTTTCCCATTAACTTAAAGAGGGGGTATTATGCAAAATCAATTTAAGCTTTCTACCATGTTATAACATTGTTTCCTCATCGAAAACATGCCTGAAGATGTTTTAGATGTCATAAATGCATGTTTGAGTATTTTAGCGATCTCTCCCGGGCCCTGTTCGAACCCTCCTTATGGTTGGCAGTACGATCCTGTACAAGGCTCCGCCCACAAGTCTGTTCGACCCTCCTTATGGTCGGCAGTACGATCCTGTACAAGGCTCCGCCCACAAGTCCACGCCATCCATGCTCCCACGCCTCAGTTCTCCATAAATATACAAAACCATGATGCAAAACTGTACACAACAACTGGAAAAACCTGATGCGATGTGCAGTGGTTTCATTAGCGGGATGCACGCTGATTGTAATGTGATGGTGCTCTGAAGGGGGAGTGACTTAGCGCAGGGAGCAAAGAGAGGGGGAACGCAGAGAGATCTAAATATGTTATGTGTTAGCAGTTAATACTCCACTGAAGTAAAATACGCCCTCTTAAAAAAGTTAATTAAATAAATTAACTAAAAAATGAGAGCTTGATGGGGACCAATTAGCTCAAAAAAATATAAAATAAAGCATACAGTTATATAGTTATAAATCATATACAGTCTCTGAATTGCTTGTAATCCTGTCGTAGTTGTTTCCCCCACTCATTTACCCACTCTAAGTTGTACTGAGAGTAATTCTTCCATATTTGAGTAATCTTCTGCAATCAAGAAAACATAGCTCTGAAAATCCCCATAATCTGTTGCCTGGGACCTAGAATACATACTTCTCCAATACTTTACGAAGAGGAAAGAATTAAAAAAATAAACAAAGTACTGAAAAACATTGTGAATTTCTGCAGAAGTGGTGGCCAGACAAGATATCCCTCTGTATAAAAAATACAAAGATGGTAACATCATCTGCAGCTCTCCATAAACGGGTCTGACAGAATGGTGCGGCAGAGCAGTAGTTTTTCCTTTTATTTAATCATTATAGATCAATATTGTAATTTAAAATGTCCAAAATAAGACATAAAAATGTAATACAATTATAGCAGCCAACAGCGTACATCTTATTTAATATTTCATTTTAAAACCTCACTGTTAAGGTCCATTCTGTGGTATTGATATCAAGTTATTGTGGAATTTGTATTAAATTGCTCCTTGATAGTGATAGTAGCTCAGTTGGTGGTTCGAATCCCGCTCTCGACATCATCATTGGCTGAGCGGTCAGATCCACTGACCCACAGGTTGGCGGTGCAGTTCTAGCTCCCACAGATGAATGTGGCTGTTGTGTCCTTGGGCAAGACACTTAACCCACCTTGCTCCCAGTGCCTGCGTACACCGGTGTATGAATGTGTGTGTGAATGGGCGAGTGGTTCCTTGACGTAAAAGGCTTTGAGTGCTTTGAAAGTGGAAAAGCGCTACATGAAAACGTGACCATTTACATCTATACAACCGTTAGATCATGATCCTTTTCTGCATATATAATCATCCATTTCAACTTTCATTTTATTTTGTTTTTTTTCTTTCAATGTATTATTATTTATATATTGAAGGACCAATACCCAATTTTGAACCATGAGTGGACCACATATTCCATAACCTCCCCACAGCCCCACCCCCATGAGTCCCTCGTCTTACTCTGACGCTGAACCGTGACAGATAAACAACATATTTGGAAGTATAAATGGAGTGTCGTTGGCGTGATCATAATTAAACCAATGACAGTCTTGATAAATTGTCTTTCTTAGCCTCTGAGTGCTGCTGTCTGCTTTAATGTCATTACAGTGGTACTTACAGTTTAAAAGCAGGCCTAATGGACAGGCATCTGACTGGATGTGGCTCAGGAGGAGAGATGGAGAGATGAGGAGAGGTGGAGAAAGAGATGGAAAGACGGAGAGTGACTTAAAAAAGGAGGGAGAGAAGGAGGGTGAGCAAAACTAACCAGCAAACTACAGACCATGACACAATTACATTCAATCTAGAAACTGACAGCATATTTATAAAAGATGGAGAGATGGAGGAGGAGATGGAAGAAGGAGGAAGTGAGGGAGAGGAAGAGAGATGGACATGAAGAGGGAGAGAAGGACGGAGAGATGGAGGGAGAGATGGCGAGAGGAGAAGGAAGGATAACAGGAGAGATGGAGAAGAGATGAGAGATTGAGAGAGGAGGGAGAGATGGAGACATGGAGGGAGAGATGGCGAGAGGAGAGGAACGATGGAGGGAAAGATGGGGAGAGGAGGAGAAGAGATGAAGAGAAAGATGGAGAGATAGATGGAGAGATGGGGAGAAGGAGGGAGAGATGAAGAGAGAGATGGGGAAAGGAGGGAGAGATGGAAGGAGAAATGGCGAGAGAAGGAAAGATGGAGGGAAAGATGGAGAGAAAAGGGGAAAGATGGAGAGAGGAGGAGAAGAGATGGAGAGAGGAGAGGGAAATGGAGAGATGGGGAGAAGGAGGGAGAGATGGAGAGAGAGATAGAGATGAGGAGAGATGGACTGAGGAAGAACGAGAGGAGAAAGAGATGGAAGGAGGGATGGATTGAGGAGAGAAGGAGGAGAGATAGAGGTAGAGAGGAGGAGGTGAAGAGGGGATGAGAAGAGATGGAGAGAGGGCTGATGATGGAGGAATCCATTTATACAGCCAGTGTAAAGGCCATAGTGGATAATGCAGTGCTTTAAACTCTCAGTAGGAGGCAGACATCACGAGATGCAGTGAATGAGCTCCACTGGGCTCTTCATTTGTGGAATACGGCTGTTGAGCTGTTTACTTTCTGCCTGATAGAACAACACCCATTAAAAAGTGTTGCAATTGATTTTTTATATTCTGAAAACTTGTTTTAAACTTTTGTTTTACTGTTATTATTTTCTATACATATTTTGTTTTTTGAAGTTTAAGTGCTCAGATTCATCTCAGCTTTGAAGCTTTTGTTTTTCATGTCTTTTAACATGTGACAACATTTTAGGTTCAGCTGCTCAGGCTGTTGTTGATTTGTAATATGCCAGTTCATTTTCCTCCAAGACTGCTGTCCCTGGCAAATACAAGAAACCTGTAAAAAAGAGGTATTGTCTGTAGACCTGTTGTAGTGGCCAAACACCGGTCGCTATGGGTGACGTGCTTATGATGGCTATTGTGTCTAATTCCCATTCTTTGCATAAGTTCATGGCTACATGAGTTGTAGCTAAAAGGTGACTTTACAAAAGTCAATTTAAAATGAGCGGTCAAAAACCATTGTCCCCTATCGGGTCTCACACCTAATTACTTCATCAAATGACACACCTTTATATCTGACCTGACTCCCACAGGCATAATTCAAGGGTGCCACCCACAGGCCAACCAGATGCCATACAGTTTGACTCTGATACCTGTACTTTCAATATAAACAATACGTTTTATGCAGTTATTCCTTTGTTTGATATTATATTATTATATATATGATCATGTGATGATGCAGTCTGATAGTCTCTGCAGCATACATACATACACTGTACAGTAAACAGTGTGTGAAATGAGATTTCATGCTTCAGAGCTTCTGGTAATGTTCTGACCAAGCACTTTACTTCCCGCTTTTATCAAAATGACTTCACTGTTCACTCTTTCTTATCTGCAGTTGTATTAAATTATATCACAAAGTCAGTTATGATCTATAGGTATTCTATGGCGTTTCACATGAGTGGTTCTCAAACTGGGGTATCGTACCGGGGGATGTTCCAATATATTCTGTTGGATTTACTTTGGTAGAGACCCCAAATTTCTTGTTTAATCATTGGTTAGACAGAACACTGTTCTGTATCTGCTGTAGTCAGAGAAATATGAAACTTTTATTTATCAAAACTGGAAGCCTGTGCAGGGCTGTGTTGGTGTCTATGGTACCCTATGATAAAATATGAATATTATCTTTCAATATTATTTTGTGTAAAGTTTAGATTTTAAAGGTCCTATATTATGCAAAATTGTGAACTAACCTCATCAAAAACATACCTGAAGTTGTGTTTTGTTTTATTCGCACATGTTTGTCATTATTAGTCTGTCTACATCTCCAAAGCTCAAATAGACATGAAGGTGAGGATGAAAAAGACTCAGAAGTAGTCAAAGTGAATGTGAAGTAGTTTCAGGCACCGTACTTAGGGATGACGAAAACTTATGGTATTTCTGGATTCAGGTGGTGGTTTGCTTTTAATTTTATATATAGCTTTTGTACATGCATTAGACTTTGTTTTGTAAATGCTTTGACAAAAAAAACAAGAATTTAACAATGCAACTCAGATTTGATATTTGGGGACATATTTGCTCTTTCAATGAGCTCAGCTCATTGCTGTTCTGCTGAGTTTCCTCTGATTACATAGATATATGGCAATGTGGCCTGTTTGCTATTATCTTATTTTTAAAGAAAGGGTGTTAAGCAAATTTGATTTTCTTTTAGCTTTCTACTATGTTCTAATGTTGTTCCCTCATCAGAAACATGCCTGAAGAGGTTTTGGATGTCATCCATGCATGTCTGAGTAATTTAGCGATCTCTCCCGGGCCTTACTTGAACCCTCCTTACGGTTAGCTATAAGATTCTGTCCAATGCTCACAAGCCTACGTCATCCATACTCCCAAAAGCATGATACAAAACTGTACACAACAACCTCGCCTTACTTGACCCTCCTTACGGTTAGCTATAAGATTCTGTCCAATGCTCACAAGCCTACGTCATCCATACTCCCAAAAGCATGATACAAAACTGTACACAACAACCTCTTCAGGCATGTTTTTCATGAGGGAACAACAGTGGAACATAATAGAAAGCTAAAAAAAAAATCGAATTTGCATAATAATTTCCTGCATCCAATGCAATTTGGCTTTTGCAGCAAATATTCCACCGAAGCTGCCTGCTGCTACCTGACAGAGAGCATTAGAGCCAGCCAGAGGGCCAGACGGAGGGGGGCACAGTGGGTGCTGTGTTTCTAGACCTACAAAAGGCCTTCGACACAGTAAACCACTCTGTCCTCCTGTTCAAGCTCTCTCAGTACCATCTTTCCACTGATGCATTGCATTGGATAAAACTGTATCTCTCTAATCGGTTAGTGTATGAGAATAAACAATTGATTGTCTTTTTTGCAGCCCAGCACAACAGGGGTCCCACAAGGGTCAATTCTGGGACCCCTGTTGTTCACCATTTATATCAATGACCTCCTAGACATGTGCAAAGATGTAGACATCATCATGTACACAGATGATGCTGTCTACGCAGATGGAAGGGATGCACAGTAAGTGGCCACCACATTATCCTCAGGTATGGACATAATTGGCAATTGGCTTCACTGACACTAAACATTAGTAAAACAGTCGATATGCATTTTACCAAAACTAACAAAATTAAAGACATGCCCAACATCTTTGTTAACGGAGTGAAAATAAATATTGTAACAAAGACAAAATAGGGGTTCATTTGGACCAAACTTTCTTTCAAAAAGCATATAAAAAAAGTATGCAACTCAATCTCATACATCTCTGCCCTAAGACACATGAAGAACAGCTTGACAGTAGAGGTCGCCTTCACATATTTCAATGCCATGACCATCCCACATGACCTACTGTGTGTCCTGCTGGTCTCGAGCCAGTGGGAGTGCGCTCAAATCTCTCAGCTCCATCTACAATCAGGCATCACCACTGTAATATCCTAAGTAAATACAAAATGCTCAGTTTCAACAATTTTCTGTATTCAAATCTAAGAAACGTATTCAAAATTATTAATAATGCAGCTTCACCTCCATTGAAAAAATAAAATTAAACTCCGAACAGACTACGCGATCCACTCAGTCCTCTGTGAACTGAAACTGCACAGTTCCTAAAAGATCTTTAGCCTGTGCGTTTCTTTTCAAACCATCGGACAGTGAAATCAGCTCCAGAATGAAATGTCTGTAGATCTTAATAATTTTACTACAAATTTGAAAAAGCACATTTTAGGTAATCAAGTGTATCCACATCAGTCTGGTTCATTTTTACTGTTCTGTTTCACTGTAAAAACTTGCACATAATGGTTTTTAATATTTGTATGGACTGTAGGAAACAATGTATTGGACATGGGGACATTTTATTGTATTTTACTGCTAATGTTAATGATGAACTGTTAGTCTTATAATGTAATTGTAATGAAATGTGTATTTTTATGTGTATTCACCTGCAGATGGAAAGTAGCAGTAGCTAAATCTGGTATAAATCATCTTTTCTTTTGTAAGATTAATGAATTTGTACATGGTCCCTGACAAATAAAGAATAAAGAAAGAAAGAACTTGACAAACCTGATGCGATGTGCAGTAGTTTCATAAGCAGGGTTGTGTTGTGATAGCGCTTTGAAGGCGGAGTGAAAGAGCAAAGGGAGTAGGAGACTCAGACCGTAAAAAACAAAAATGAAACTTATAAAACATGTACGTTACGTTACATGTACATACGTTGTTTTCGGCGAATGTAGGATTTTCAAAAGAATAAAATGTAACATGGTAATATAAATATGTTATGTCTTAGAAGTTAATACCCCATAGAAGTGTAATAACCCCTCTTTAATGAGCGTAGTAGGCTTAGCAGTGGGAAAATCTAGGCCCCACTGTTTATTTCTGTTTATTTCAATCATACACAATTAGCTATGCAATTTAGAATATAGTACATTTTCATACACACAGTTGAAAATCTGCAGAAAGAGGAAGCTTATATTATTCACCCTTTTCTTCTTTCTCAAAAAAATGGCAGACTCAACACGTCTTTACATTCCCAAATAACAAGCACATAGCACTTCATAATCTGTTTCTTGTGTAAGCCAAGGGACATAAATCATCAACTTTCACTTATCATGTCATCTCCGCACAAAATGGCCTCTTAGGTTGTGTGGGCTTCCTGTCAGCTCACGTCTCTTTGGACTGGACAGATGCTGTGCAGATGTGATAACTGTCTCATATTTCTTCTGTGAGGAGGTCAGTGTAGCAGGTGGATCTCCTGAGGGTTCTTCTGGAGACCATCACCGTGGACAGGTTCCTCAGAGTCTGATGGATGGACGCTGACCGCTCATTTGTCACCACAGTTTAACAAGGAAGACAGGCTTAATGTGGTTTACTGTGGATTTTAAAATACTTTTCAAAACCTTTGCATAGTTTGTTCATATTTTTCAAATATAACACGTACTGAGCAAATTGAAAATACTTGCCACATCAAAATTGGTGACTTTTATTTCCTCATTTAAGGCGCGAGACACTGCAAGGGACAAGGAAAAAAAAAATCAGTAGTTTGCTTCGGTAAATGGAATGGAAACTGTATTGTTTTTCTTCCTGTAATCTTTTTATATAAAAAAAAATGTGCATTTGTAAAAAGGACCAAAATTTGGGACATTTAAACTTGAAAAAATGAATAGAGGTTTAAATATACCTTGCTTCATTTTCTTGACATATTGGATACAAAAATACATTGGGGATTTTGGATCATTTTTAGAATCTGTGTGAACTAGATCTGACTGAAAATCAATTTGAAAATAAAAATGTTTTTGCTTAAAATCAGATATCAACAAATCCTCTGAACAATCTGTCCAAATCTTGTTTAGTGAAAGATTGTGAGGTTTGGTATATGTACTTTAAGAGCTGATGTTTAGTCCCAATGGGACAAAAAAGTAAAAAAAGAAAAATTAAATAAAAGAATAAAGAAGAATGTTTTGCCTAGTATTTCACCTTAACTCAAACCTGAGTTGTGTGCACATTTTGAGTTCTTGTGAGGAGGCTGGAAATGTAGACCTGCTTGACCAAAAGGAGGTTCACTGTGCACGCTTTAAAGATACACTATGTAACTTTTCTGCTGGAGAGTCTGCCTGGTTTTCCCTATGGAGATGTTATTGTTTTGTTTTGCTTTTGTCTTGTTTTTATTGCTAGAAATGCATTGAAAAATATCCATTCTTAACTCGAGCAGGGTCATCTCTACACAGATTGGGGTGGTGGTGTTACCTGCTTGTCTCCATAGAGATAGATAAGTTCAATGCCATACTGTGAAGTATTCCAGGCAAAGCAAGAACTTCACCATGGAGACAAGTAGGTATAGCGGAACCGCCACCAAAAATGTTAGTGTATCTTTACTTTGATCGGGGAATAACGCACCCAAGCACAGGGAGAACATGCAAACTCCACACAAATAACTAGCCACCCAAAGAAACAGCGGTCAGTTTTTTCATTACATCAAAGCCCTATGCATGTCAATAAACCTGATATCCAGCAGTGCTAATCATACATCAGGGTTAAAAGTGCAATATGGAAATTAGCATAAACCTCCATAAACATAAATTGGTGTGTTAGCCTTAGCATACAGCATTTTGAAGGCACCTCTTGCTGTGCATTAACCCCATAACCTGATCCCTCTCGCTGCCTATGGATCCCAGAGCACCTCCCACAGCACAGGCAATGCACGGAAATGAGGACAGCCATCTCACTCTTCGAGATTAACAATTATTTGGAGATGACCAAATAAGAGTCAGGTTTGTAGAGATGCAAGCCTGCTCACAATAAGGTGCAGTAAAAAGATCCAGTGAAAAATGAAAAATAACATGCTTTTATATTAGTTTTATTTTATTGCTCTGGCTAATAATTTACGCAGTGGGATTTTAATATTAGACATGTCCATTGATCATCCAAAGCTTTAAAGAAGACATATTGTGCTTGTGTCTGCTGTATAGTTATAATCTATGACACCCGTGGATCATAATGTAATAATTTGGGCATTTTAAATCACAATATTGATTTAAAACGACTTAACAAAAGAAACACTGATTGACTTGTGCGTTTGAAAACTACGGTACCCAACGGGAGCTGACGCTGATTGACGTTTGAAAACTACGGTACCCAACGGGAGCTGACGTCGCCGTGAACGTCATCACGACAAAGAGTTGGCACCTCCGATGGATAGCTGCAGATTTTTTTTCAGTTGTACCAAAATGACTACACAGCACTGCAGAATCCAAAATGTATCATCGATTAAGAGAAGAATGGAGAATGAAGTTAGTACAGAGCAGTGGGTGTATGCAGGTCGCAGTGAAAACGGAAATATGGCGTCTTGAAAATAAGCGATTAAAGATTGCGCAAATATGCACAAATCACTCCAAATACAACTTGGGGTGAGTAAATGTTGAGGGGAAACAACTATAACATGGTTAAAAGCTCTGAAAAGTCAATTTTGCATAATACGTCTGCTTTAAATTAATGAGTGGACAAGTGGGTAAATCACCCCAAGACCCCCAAAATGCTAAAAACAACCTGCCCGGCCTGCACTGATATAGCAGTCAGCCATGTTCCTCTACCAAGTGATTGCAGCTCCACAGAGACAGAGGTGTTATCCCCGACCCCCATACCCTGACTTCCTCCACATCTGATGGGATCCTCGTACCTCATGACCCCCCTCTGGAGGTGAGATGCTGGGTGTAACTCTGCCTCCGACAGCCTCTGCAAAGCTCTTTAATCGGCTGCACTTCATTAGCAGATAGCTCACGTTCTTCAGAGGATAGAGCACACAACTGTAGCCTTTCAAGTGTGTGTTAGGTGCCTGTATGCTTCACTGGTTTTAGTGGATCAGTCAGGCAAATTACAGCCAGACAGATGGCAATCCAAAGATGGATAAAAAATTTTACCGTTACTATAGCAATTTACCATTTAAATTTAGTATGGCTCAAAATGTATAGATATTTATCATGGTATTTTATAAGCTGATTGTGTAATTAATGTAATTAGTTCTGATCTGTAAGTTCTTCAGTTAATTCTGACCACAATTATTGTTTCAGTTTATTACAGCCGTGGTGTAATTGGGAAGAAAAATCAGTTTTGAATGATATGGGAGCTATTAGTCCCCTAATGAAGGAGCAAAAACGTGTCTAATCTACAGTGGCTTTTAGAACATGAATCACAAATGATAATAAGATACACTGCCTCTGTTGGTTTGGTTTTAAAAGAACATAAATAAAAGTTTGAAATGATTGAGAATTATGATCCAGATGTTCATTATAATATTTTTTGAGCCTCAGACTTTATGGACTGCATTGGACCCATGCTTTAACCTCTGCCATGTGCACCCAGAGAGCAGGTCTGTTAAGCCAGGATCTCAGTCAGTACCTAAACTAGAGGAATAACCACCTGTGGATATTTTAAGGTAGTTGGCTGAACACATATTTTACTTAATAACAAAATTAATAAAGTCTGTTAAGCCAGGTCAGTACCTAAACTAGAGGAATAACCTTCTGTGCATACTTTAAGGTAGTTGGCTAAACACACATTTTACTTAATAACAAAATTAATAAAGTGGATATAGATTCATCAAGCCAATATTTGCACTTTTAGCATATTGGCTATCAGCCTTACGTGTCCCACCATGATTGATATTTGTGTTGACCAGTTGCTTCAAGTAAAGTTATAAGTTGAAGCAGCCAAAAATTGTACTCAAAAGAGAGTAATGTTACTTCAAAATAGATGTTACTTCAAGTAGAAGTACAAAGTAGTGGTCCATGAGTAAAGTCTTTGGGAAAAGTACTTGTGAGAAAATGTAACTACTCACATCTGGTTATAAAGCTTTATTTTAACAATGGCCTTGCACAAATTGTGGTTACACTGCTCTCATATGAGTAAGTAGTAAAACAGGGCCATTTCTCTCTTTTTGTCTTTATAATTCTTTTATTATGCAGATCAGTGAGCAAGGTATAGAATGTAATTATAGTAGTCATTCAAATCATACATTTTTGAGGAAAATGAGCACAATTAGGCCAAAAATATTAACAGAGCTTATCAGCCGTTGATGCTCTGGATTCTAATGTATTGGTATCAGCATCAGCCATGGAAAAACCCATATCGGTCGCTCTATTAGAAAGGTTCTAAGGATTATGGTCTTTGCTTAGGAAATTACAACTTAAAACAGTAAAGTAAGACCTTTAAAAATTACAAGTGAATGAGGTACATTTGGAACTTGGTGCTTTGACCTGGGCTTGTATGTTATGTTGTATGTATTTGCCCTCCGCGTCAGTGAACTGGCCCCACTCCAAAGCTAAACTACAGGAGAGACATCAGAGCGCTCAGAGCCAAGGAGCAGGTGACCTCGGGCGTCATCACGGCCCAAGGTTAATGCGCCCATGGGTGCTACTGCTGCGTACGTGTCAGCACCTATCCACACCCCATCCATCTGCGCCTCAGAGAGACAGAGCCAAAACACGACACGCACATGCTCACAGCGCAGTGGGAACGGTGACCTTCATCTAGCACTGAACTGAGGGGTTATCGGACAACTGTACACAGGCAGAGTTTTAGGAAAGGTTTAGACAAGACTACACAAAACCAGCGTCTCCAAAGACACGCTCGCACTAGGCTTTCTGAACAATTGTGAAGCGTTATACTGTGTAGCCCACACTCATATCTGCACAACCCTGAACCACGGCCCACGGTCCTGTTGTGATATGCTCCTCTATGAAATTATGGATTTAACAGCAGTGCAGAGTTCGTTTACACTGGATGTGACATAAAAAATAATTTGTTTACATATAGGTTTAATAATGTTTCCGCACAGACGTTGCATATACATATCGCTTAAAATAACGATTATACTTCTCAGACATAGATCTGTAATGAAGTCTAATTGCAAACTGGATGACTGTTAGCATGACTACAGGACTAGCAGTCACACACAGCCATAGGAACAATAGTGTGGCCTGTATGCTGAGCTCTGATTTATGGCATTAGCCTTCTATTTAATCTGCCGCAACAAAACTCAATACACAGCCTGTGCAATTAATAGTCCGCGGTGCTGCTCCATTCATTCTTAATGCCAGCTTTCCGATACATCAGGGTGTAATGGGTGCTCAGAGGGGCCCCGAGGTGCAGGGCCCGTGTCCCGGGTCATCTATCACGGCTCCAGCGTCTGCAGCACAGGTCTGTTCTATCCACAATGGTTTTCCTGTACAGTGGGTTCCTCTGTGCACCTGTTGGCTCAGACTCAAGTTTGTGTCAGAATAATGAGGCGATTATGATGATGGAGTTTTTTTTTTTTTTTAATTGCTGCTTAATGTTAATCAGTTACCAGCTATGAAGGAGTAATTCATAGTTGATAATGAAGCAAAGGAGAGGTTGCTAATCACAAAGTTATAGGTTTAATCCCTGCTCCATGAACAGGTCCTGTTGTTGTATCATTGGGCAAGACCAGTGGCGGCTCCAGGGTAAGCAAACACCCTTTACCACCTGTAAAGCTCAGATTACTTTTTAAAACTTATCTGATTGCTGACTCCTGATACACATTTTAAAAGTACTTAATTACTACTCTGCTTACTTTATTTCAAAAGTAATTAGAGTACTGATTACTTGAAGTTACTTTGAAAAAAAGGAAACATAGCTAAAGGTACATCTGTCACTTAAATGTCTTGTTATTTCACCTAATTTCAAACAAACTGCAGCACAGACGGCATGTACAGTCCTCCATAAACCAATATTTGTATTTGTTTCTGTCACCAAAAGATGACGTCACTTGCTGCCTGTTGATGTAATTGTAACTCGGGCTAGTAACCGTAATATCAGTGGCGGGCCGTGCATTTCACTCTTGGGCCTTCAGTGACGTACCATTTACACATTACAACATCACCTCAGTATAGGCTGGTCAAGCAACACTTAATTTCAGGAGCATTTAAACCCAATAAGCTGCATTGCATTCACAGTTAAGAGTAGGAAACTAAGTTCACAGATACTGTCAAAAATTTAAAACAAAAATGCGATTTAAAGATGCCAAACAAAATGCCACCAAAATGCCAGTCTGTCCAATAAACTGCGCAGTGTCGCCGTTTCATAAGACACCAACCA
>JACM01027477.1:0-29929 GCA_000787095.1 Periophthalmodon schlosseri
GTAGTTCAAAAAATGGTGAGACTATTTATTTATTTTTTACTTTTTTATGTGTTACCTTTCATGTATTTTGAGTACAGCCTGTGTAGCACCTCACCCGTATAAGCTATAATGTGCATGATTAGCTGTGGTCATGGATACAGAATGGTAGCCACACTTAGGTAATCTTGCCCCAAGGGACCTTTAGCGGCCCCCTGTATCTCTTTATTACAAACCCTCTGTAAACATGTAAGGCCCCTCCTGTGTTCAGTCCTCCAACACTTTGTGAAAATGTGGCCTGGTGATTTGTACAGTGACACGTGATTCTGATCTGAACCGCAAACAGGAAGTTCATCAAGAACATTAGATCCATATGTGTGATTATGTAATGGAGTTATTCCACTGTGTCTTTTAGTTACAAGAAAACAACTTACTGTACTTACTGTTGCAAATGGCAGTTAGGGCTGAGTGATTGTATTCAATTTTTTGCCATATAAAAGCGTTTAATTAGCCATTTACAACAAAGTCTGAATTCTACCAAAACTGACAGAAGATGAGTGTTGGCCTCTCCATTCAAAAGACCCAAGCTGATCCCTGACATAGGATCTCTATGTCTAATTACCTGATTTAAAATTCAACTAATTGTACAGCCCTAAATTGGGGGCTTTGCAGATTTATTGTTGATCCACAAGTTTTTTAGTTTTTTTTGTTTTTCTATACCTACTCACTGTTATCTGGGCGATAGTAGATCAGCTGGTAGAGTGTTTCTCCCCTAATCCGAAGGTTGGCGGTTCAAATCCAACTCTTGACATAAAGTTCCACCGACCCACAGGTTGGCGGTGTGATTCCAGCTCCCACAGATGAATGCTGTTGTTGTGTCCTTGGGCAAGACACTTAATCCATGTCACCCCGATTGTCTGCGCACACTGGTGTATGAATATGTGTGTGAATGGGTGAGTGGTTCCTTGACGTAAAGTGCTTTGAGCCTTGAAGGAGGAAAAGCTTTATATAAAAATGTGACCATTTATCTGTATTGTAGTCTGTTCAGTTGATACATATTTATAAGCTGTATTGATTTATTTATTATTTTTTAATTTAGCTCGACTATAGGTCTAGGTCTAAGGTGTTTTTATTGTACACAAAGAGAAAAGCTGCTCTGTCAAAAATGTCGGTTTCTTGGCACAAAATGTATTTATTAAGTGTTCAGTTTAGATTTTTGATAACATTTGACTTTTTTTTTGTCTTGATTTAGCAAATTATTGAAGTCCTTGCTTGACCTTTGCTGTTCCTTCAAGCCACCGAGTCAGTGTTTCCATGTACTTTGATACGTCTTTCAAACCAGACCTACATCTCTCTACATTACAGCCAGTATGAAGTCATTTATGTGGTTACTTTGGTTAAAAAAAAAAAAAAAAAAAAGTACACCACAAGGCAGAGGATGATTTGGAATCTTCTTCCCTGCAGACATCCTGGTGATTATAAAACCTCTACACTGATTATTAAAATGTGTTTTTAGTGGATAATGACAGGAGACTGGACCATCTGTGAACCTTCAGCTGAACCTTGCACAATGTAGCGTGTGAGGTGGTTGTGCAAAGTCCTTCAAATCCTTCTTGGGTACTTACTCAAACTCAATACTCTGAACTAATTGAGTTCAGACTTGAGTGTTGAGTGTTGAGTGTTAACTAATAATATTGTTTCCTCATCAAACAACAAGCTTCACCACATAGCATACCATATATGTTTAAGCCTGATCAAACTGCTCTATCTAAGGTTAAAATGCTATTCACTGCATCTTTCATATTCATGTGTTGTTGTAAGTACATTAATGTTGCACTGTAACACTTCATGTAGGCTATGCACTTTTTGCTAAGCCTACCAAACCTTAACATGTGGTACACTATTTGTATAAAACTATATTTTGACATAAATTATTTATGATACACATTACATGCACTGTAGCAATATGGTTTATTTCCCCCCCTATTTTGAAATGTTTCTTTCTATGAAAATACCAGAATTTGAGAATATTACTCGGGACTATCACCAAAAAGGCTGCATTCATTACATTCATGACATTATTGTTATTATAGAAACTAGAGTATAGGCTCCTTTTATTACTGGTCATGGCTGCAGTTTGTGGCTACTGTAGTACCTCTGCTCTAAGTCTACAGAGTTTTAACTCATACACGTGCTGTGTTTTTTTTAATATACTGTACTGTAGAGGTGCCCAGAGCTTACCACAAAAGAAGTCCCTTATTACCCAGAAAACCTTGAGTATCCCATGCAGGGTCACGGGGGACAGAAAACTTTACGGGGTCAATTAAGATGTACATGCCAAGTTAAAATGCGTGCATATTTATCGTATTCGTGCATAAAATGCATTTTGTATATTCTTGATTAAGCCACAGTGCTTTGAGGGCTGCTCCACGAGGAAAACATGGGCAAAAAGCAAAATTATTTTGGCTTACTAAACGAAAATCAAAGCGCCATGATGTACACATAATAATGTATTTACACATTACTTTAGAGAAAAAAAAAAAAAAAGAAAAGAAAGAGAAGAAACTACTTGTCTGGGTTTGTACCAAACTCCAAAACCTTACCTAGTGTGATAAACATAGCATCTTGTACTCAATAGTAGAAGTAGGCTATGTAATGCAGCATTACAGTAATTCTCAGAGTAGCTAAAATAATTAATCAAAATAAAAAAAGTTGAATTCTGTAACTTCAGTGTTGTTGTAGTAAGCGTCCACAATAAATACATTAAGATATGGCAAAAGTGTGCAAAGTGACCTTGTTTTTCTTCAGCCAGAGTCAGCCCACTTCATGAGTCCCTGCTCACTCTTAATGTCTGTGAGTGGCGACGTCATATTGACAGTTTGATCACAGCTGCAATTCATTTTCTCAACAGAGAAACCTCAAGCACAAAAATGACATTTGTATTCAGAAGTCGAGCACTCATGCACATATGTTTTTATTTTTGTATTTGTGAATGTGAAATGCTTTGATTTTTGAATTTATATTCTCTTGATCAAGAATATACAAAAATACATATTGCATGCACAAATACAGTTAAATATGCACACATTTTAATTTGGTATGCACATCTTAATTGCCAGCTACCTTATCCCATGAAACTTGATATTGAAGTGGTTCTTGAACATTTTGTTTCAAGTTGAGGAATCTGTACAAAGTGGGCATGGTTTGAGATGTCGAAATGAGCCCCTCACACTTGCTAACGCTAACTCCTAGCATCTGTTTGTAATTCACACTGAACTGTTGACATTTTGTGAAAAGTGTAGGAATTTTGGGTTTTGTTGAAGAGTTTCCTCATGGAGTTTGAAGGTTACATTTGCAAAACTACAGGCTTACAGTGCACATACGATTCTGTGTTTCAGAAGGAAAAGTTTGTTGTTTTAAGCAGCTATGGGTTGTAGGCTAAATAAATTGGATTAGCTTGTGTAGGGTAAAGGCAGAAATAAGGACCATATGAACTTATTTAAACAAAAAATGACATAGGCATATTCCTTTTTTAAATGTAGCAAAGTTTGACATCTGAACAAAATATAACTATGTGCTATACTGTGTTTGCTATTAAACTGCATATGACAGGTTACACTATTTATTTCACTAAAACATAGTTACCATCATTTTGTTTTTAGATTTTACAAAATTTCTTGACAAGTTTTTTCGAGTTTTAAAATTTTGGTGAAGTTTGGTATTTTACTTCCTGGTCGGACACGGGAAGTAGATAAGACATACGTAGAGATAATTCCATAAATGTTTCCTAGCAACCATAATGTTAACAAAATTTGTCCAAATCACACATTTTGGATAGAATTTTAATTTATGAATCACTATTATGTGACATTAAATAAAGTACATGAAACATAAAATTCTGTGTGTTCTTCACAGAGCCTTGACATCCAGGTGGAGGACGTGCGTATCCGAGCCATCCTATCGTCCTATAGGAGGAGGGTGCCCGTTACCGAGGGTTACGTGGAGGTCAAAGATGGCGGCCGTTGGAAGCAGATCTGTGACGCTGAGTGGACTCAACACAACAGCCGTGTCATCTGTGGCATGTTCGGCTTCCCAGGGGAGAGGAAATACAACGCCCGGGTCTACAAGTCAGTAACACATTGAACTTTGGACTTAGTGTATTATGTTACTTTTCTGGTGGCTGGTCTGCCACTTCTTTGATTCCATTTACTCAAACTGGCGGCCATGTTCAAACCCTGGGTCTTGGTCAAATTAGGGTTTTCAAAAGTATAGAAAATCATATACCAATCAATACTGCTAGTATCGAAACTAGATATTCATTTGAGTAGGTATCAGTAATAAAAAAGCCACACTTACAGGACAGGAATGAACCTTTCCTGAATAGCTTTAGAATGATCTTGAGCTGTATCAGAACAAGTATAAGACACATAGACTAGTACACGCCCATGGACCACTATGGAACCTACTGGACGACTGAGGGATTACACAGATATAAGGCCACATGGGAATAGAAAAGAAAGTACTACCATTTAATGTTGATGTTGAAATCACATTCTGTTGTCTAAAAGAAAGAGCTTTTTTATTATCATCGTGGTATCGGAATCAGTATTGATTATCGATTCTATTCCTCAGTATCGAAATCGAGTTTGAAATTTTTGGCCATCACGACAACACTAGGCCAAATACCTAAACTGCAAGTTGTATAGACTTTCAAAACACAGAGGAACTACATGGATTACAATGTGCCAGTGTAGGATAGAGCCGTGAGAAGCAGTTTAAATATGAAGCATTACTGAAACGTACACAACTGAAACAAAACAGGATATATTATGATGATCGAAAGTGTTAAAAGTCAGTTTAGCAGGGTATAGGTCCTGTGTGAATCCTTTCAAAAAGAGCAGCTTAACTAGCACAAACTAACACAAACTGTACACAAGGAAAAAAAAAATCTGGTTTCAATCAAATAGTATAGAGACCACTGTGACTAAATGGCTATTATCCAGTGTGTACTCCACCCATGGCCCAAGGATTGGCCCATAATATGAATAATAAAATTTAATGAGCTGTAAAATCTGCATATAAAGTAATGTGACAAATGTTAAAAAAAAAAACCCATAAAACTAAATTAATTAAATTAGAAGTGCGATGTAATGCTTTTGCCTGAGATGTTCCACATTTCACATTTCACAGCAGATATTTTTTTTAGCTCAAAAAATACATTGAAAAACATGCATTCTTGCTGTGAGCAGGCTCTCCTTTCCACAAATCTGACCTGTAACTCACCTGCTTGTCTCCATGGTGAAAGATTATTCCCAGCCAAGCAATAACATCTTCATGGATTGAACAAGCAGGTGAAAAGTTATACAGTGCACCTTTTAAAAGTTCTACATTATACTAAACTCAAATCTAACTGCATTCAACTTTGTGGTAAAAGTGACAGGAATCCATGACATTTTTGCACTGGGCTTTAGGCTTTGGTGTATTTCTTACGCATCTGTTATTTGAAGTTATAGTACATAAATTACCAATAAACTTTAAAGGCCCTGTATCCAATTTTTTGTATTTGAGCACATTTTTTCTTGCCCCAGTGCAGTTATATTGTATATAAGCAGCTTTTGAGGTAAAAATAAGTCCACTGTGTACTGTCAGCGTCTAAGTATTTTATCATCCGATAATCAGGAAGTGCATGTTATTAAGTGTTAGCATTACCGTGACTGCAAAATGTTATTAACTCCTCACGGTGAATAATTAGGATGCTCAGAATTCATAAGGTAAGTGAGGAATAACTTTGGACGACTGGAAACTGTTTTGAAAGAACTAGTTATAGTTTTCACGATTATAAAACAGTAAAAATCAGTTACAGCGCCTTTAAAACAACAACTAAATTTGGATGTAAAAGTATTCAAATTGACTGCTTATGAACTGATTATGAACATTCTTACCATAGTCATGATTTATTGAACCCAAAATGCCACAACGTCGATATAAAAGTGTTGAAGGAAATGTACAAGTGAGAATTAACAAACCAAAGCGTTAAGTACGATTTCGAGTCAAACATTTTGAAAAGCTCTCCAGAAATGCTATTGGAAATGCAGCTGTGTTTGGCTCAGATTATTCGAGTGCAGAGTGTTTAAAACAGCAGAGGCCTCATTATGGTCAGGAGTGATCATGCTTAGGCCTGGCTGGGCTCAACACATCCATCGTAAATCTGAGCTTATGGAGGTTAGAAAGAGAGAGCTGGGCTTATGCTCAATACTGTATCACTTACACATTTAAAATGTCTTATTAATCTTGCTTTAGGGGTCGTACGGCTCAAACCTGTCCCAGAAATGTTTGAATAAAGAATTATGTCCCATTTGGATGCGCATACCTTTGTATTTCCTATTTTCTAACTTAAATGTAGAAGCCTTTATACGCTGAATGTTTGACTGGTATTGGTGGTCAACAGAGCACAGTGGTTGAGTGGCTACAAGCCAGAAGCTCCCAGGTTCGATTCCTGCTCTGAGTGGGACCTGTCTGTTTAGAGTTTGCATCTGTCTTGCTTGTTGTATTATGATTTTAATGTGTTTCTTATTCTGTAAAGCACTTTGAATTACTTTGTGTATGAAGTGTGTTATACAGATAACCTTGCCTTGCCTTGCTGGGGTTTCCTCCATATTCTCAAGTTTTTATCAATGGAGAGATGGGTCCCAGTTCAGTGCTTTCATCACTGTCTTCTGGTGGTCATCTGGGATTCATAGAACTGTAGTTGCATTCAGAACTTTCGTCCTTCGTCTGTTACTTAATCACTAAGTTTGAAAAACATTGAGAACTAGGAGAGTGGCACCGAAGGAGAGGACAAAAGAGGAAGCATTTGTCGTACTCTGCAGAGTATTGAATATTGTTCTGTTATTTAACCTCTAAGTTTAAATGGAGGAAATACAAGCTCCTATTGTGTCGTACTCTGCAGAGACTCATCTTACAGATGCATAAAAACACTGAATATTGTGCTGTTATTTAACCTCGATCTTAAATGGAGGAAATACAAGCTCCTATTTTACATCTGTAACAAAGAAATATGACTTTATAATGAGAGTGTGATTTTGTTGTTTGTCTTTTAAAAAGCCCAGACACACTGCGTGTAATCACACATGCAGTAAAAATAATGTTTCTTAGGACCATGTCTATCAAAATGATGGATAGAAATTACCTCCAGTGAGACTTTCCTCCCTGTGTGATAGTGTGTCTTCATAAAATCACATGTACAGTACAGTACATGAGAAGACCTGCCTCTGAGGTCAGAGGTCAATCACAGCACTCCATAAAAACATCTGAACTAGAGATAGATTTACTAAGCCCTGCTAAGGGCTAAGGAAGACAAGTGAACATAGACAAGACCCGTCCATAATTTCACACATATTCCCTTGTTAAATTGATACATTCTGACCTCTCCTCTCTGTTGCCCCCTTGTGTGCAGGATGTTTGCGCGCAGGAGGAAGCCGACATTCTGGGACTACGCAGTGAACTGCACGGGCACAGAGGCGCACCTGTCCAGCTGTAAACTGGGGACACAGCAGGCCCCACTGGTGAAGGCAAATGGGACATGTGCCGGGGGGCTGCCCGTGGTGGTGAGCTGTGTGCCCGGGCGAGCCTTTGCACCTACCCCCATGACGGGCTTCAGGAAGGCTTTCAGGCAGGAGGTAAGGGTACTGCACTAAATACTTCAAAACTATCTATAACTTTCATAAACAGGGATAGTCATGGGCGGTGATTTATATATTTTTTTTCAAGTGGGTGTTCAAACACTCCCAGACGCACTTGTGCACATACACACATATTTCACGTGTTTCCGTGTGTTCCTCTTTCATTGCGTTGTCTCCCACAAGCCGCAATGAAACAGACATCTGTTTCTCATGCACTCTCTTTAGGGTAAAGTAATTACATGTATTTTCACAGCAATGCCTTACTTTAAAAGGTAATTTAATTACAATAGTTAAGTATTAGTAAATAAGTTACAGCAAACACTGGTTAAGACCTCTGCAAACTGTTTAAAATGTTCTGTTTTTCATGTTTTAGACAGTAGACAATGCAAATCAGTTACATAAAAATATGAAAACAGCTTTTACCAAATAGCTAAGATGTTAGTGCTTCTTAATTTTATGTCAAGACTTAGCTAGGCCACCCTAGCTATGTACCACCCCTGTGAAAAGAGTCTAGACACGCCACTGCATTCCTTTGAGTTGAACTAAAGACACACTTTTGTTTCCTAAAAGTAACCTGAAGTTGTGCGATTACATGGTGAAAAAAGGCAGAGGGCCAGCCCATAGTTCAAATCTGTCTGACTAAAACCACCAGGTGATTTACAGTGGAAAAAGCTTCAAGAAGAAGGCGACTGAGTTAAACTGTTAAACTAAGATTTATTCAATTTCTAACATTAACTGAGCTGAAGTAAACATTTTGTAAAAGTTGAGTCTGTTTAGTTAAACTAAGATTTATTCAATTTCTAACATTGCAGATTACATAAGCCTGTCCATCGCTTATCTGGTGTCACTGAATTCATCTACAAACATCGAACATAAGCGATCCCCTTCATGCCTTACTGTGTCTAACTAGAAGGTGATACAGACAAAATGAACACATAGATATTTTGGGGCTTGTCTTACTAAAACTAAACTAAAATTGTATTATATGTTTGTAATACATAAAACATGCTTGGAATGGCTTGGCTGAAGCTTAAGTATTGTACAAAAAGTAAACAGACTGTAAAATTAACCACAAAAGTGCAGGTATCATCAAAATCATGCCTGAAGAGGTTTTAGATGTCATCCATGCATGTTTGAGTAATCTAGCGATCTCCCTATTTGAACCCTCGTTGTGGTTCTGTAAGATTCTGTCCAATGCTCAGCCCAAAACCTTACGTCATCCATGCTCCCACTCGGCCATTTTCTATCCAATTCTCAGCCCACGTCATCCATGCTCCCACTCGGCCATTTTTTGTAAATATGCAAAAGCATGATACAAAACTGTACGCAGCAACTTGACAAACCTGATGTGCAGTAGTTTCATTAGTGGCAAAAACCAAACTGATACTTATTACACATTTTAATATGTTGTTTTCAGCGAATATAGTCAAGGCAAGGCGTTTATTTGTATAGCATAATTCGTACACAAAGAAAGCCATTAAAATGACAATACAAAGAAATCAAAACATAAATAATCATCATAAAATTAACATTAAAAGAGAAGAGTGCAGAATAAAAACCTTATATAAAGCTAAACCAATTGCTATTTTATACCCTCGCAGAAATAGCTTTGTGTTTTTGATCCCTCACAAAAATATATACACAAAGCCACCTCCAAAATATCTGGTCAAAATATAGCGCAACTCATAACTGGTCAGTATCTCCTCAAATATGTCAGGCATTCACAGACACAAACAAACAGCATAAACAGGCCGTGCTCCTGGTTCATCTGGGGACACGGTCTAAGGAGCGAAATAAAAGTGGTGAGTGTGATCCACTTCCTCTGTCATGGTGCAACAGCTGTAGCTTCAGGACACTAATGATTATCTGGGGATCTGACGCAACACGAGCCCGGTCGTAAAACTGTACAGAAATGGAAAATACATAGGACTGGAAAACATATCAAGGTTTTCAAATGGGAGGGTTGCACAACTCTCGTTTCAGTAAGATGTAATTCCTCGGTTGTCCAGGTAGGGGCCGTAGTAAAAGGAAATTGAACTCTGTCAACTGGACTGAAGCTTTTAACGCTGAAAAAGGGACTAGATAGAACAATCCCGCAAAGTTCCTGAGGTGATGAAATACGTATGAACGAACGGGTGACACTTGGGAAGAGGATCACTGGCTTCACTGGGGTCGTCAGGTGGTTCACTGGTGTTTCCATGATTAACCCACAACACCTCCAAAGGTTGAATACAAGAAGATGAGTGTTGAAAAGTCCAGTTGATAAGATTCTGCCAACTGGACAAAAGAAGCGTCTTCAGTTCTTCTTCAGTTCTTTTATCCATTTGCACTATATTTCGACCAGATATTTTGAAAGTGGCTTTGTGTATATATTTTTGAGGAAGCTTCTTTTGTCCAGTTGGCAGAATTGACTTTTCTTTAACTTTAGTGTTGTAAAAAGGCAGACGTTAGGTAGACTAGCATGCTAACTGTGGCTAGCACTCTTGCCTCACAGCACTCCCGCTTTTTTCTGTGTGGAGTTTGCATGTTTCTCCTTGAGTCTGGGTGGGCTTCTTCTGGGCATTCCGGTTTCCCCAACAACCCAACACAATAGGTCAAATCCTTCGGCTAAGGTAGTCCTGACCAAGACTAGCTGAAGATCTGGAGATTCTCCTGACAGGTTGCCCCAGCGTCACTGAAGGATGGGTCAAATGCAGAGGACAAACTTCCTTACTGTGAGAAGAAAGCGTATCTTACCTTAAAGGCCTTGGTCATGAGTACCTAGCTGGAGGATTTGTCAGTGGGATGTGTTAATGTAATGACAAAGCATTCTGCAGAATTTCAAATTGAGGTTATCGACTGATCAGGCCAACATTGGAACTAAGAATTTGTTCTGCTTTGTCTGGTAAAATACAAATACATGTAAAAAAAAATGTTCTACTCTCTTTCCTTCAGATACCTCTTTACAAAAATAATATAAAGCAAAGGCAGAACTCTTTGGCGGTGTTCCTCTTGAGACCCGGACTCGCAAATCAGTTAGAGGTTTCCATAAACATACAGACTAGTGTTTAAGTTTACAAGAGCAGATATTTGTAGCTCAGACTAAACTGTTAATGATCCAACCACATGAGGACGTGACTGTTACCACATCCCCTCTGTCCTCTCCATGGGTTCTCTCAGCATCTACAACTTACTTTAACAAATCTAGTAGTAGTACATACAGTTTTTAATATGAAATTTCTATACTGTAGTTAAAGTTCCCTGTTACTGTCTTTTAGGGATGCACCAATACCGATACTGGAATTGAATATCAGCGTCGATCCAGAAAAAAATGCTAGATTGCCTTTGGATCCAAGATATTTGTTCAGCTTGTTGATATCCTGATTGGGTCTATAAATTGGTGTAATAATAAGACTATTTATTTACTCGCTGTTGATGACCGAGAACATCAGTTTGAGCTTCCAGGGTATTATACAAAGCTGTTATGCAGTCACTTCGCTTGAGGATAACAAACAGTTACTACCACATTTGGATCAGTTTTGTCATACACCTCCAGCCAAGTTTACACACACTTTTTCATTTATTTTTCTTCTCTATTACCTGATTATTTGCATTTGTTGATTCTCACTGAAGGCATCAAAACTATGAATGGGCACATATGGAATGTAGCAAACAGAACGTAACATGAAACACTTTTGTCTAAGCGTTAAATGCTCTAACACATTTTTTGTAAAGGCCAAGCCACCCAGAGCGCCCCCTCAGCCTCTTCACTGCTGACCTCAGCTGAAGTCTCAAATGTCAACAGTAAAGTCGTAATGTCTTAAAGGCGCTCTACCTGATTTTTACTGTTTATTTTAAATAGTTTGAAGTAGTTATTCCTCACTCACCTAATGCATTCTGAGCAGTGGTGGAAGAAGTACTCCATTTTGTTACTTAAGTAAAAGTACAGATACTGGAGCAAAAAAATACTCAAGTAAAATTATCACATGAAAAAAATCTACTTAAGTCTACTAAGTATTAAATTACCCGTTTAAAAATGTACTTAAAGAGTATTTCTCGCAGATTTTGAGATCCAGAAAAACTTCAAATGAAGTGATTTTGATAAAGATTTGTGCTGAATTTTGTTCAACAGAAACAATTGAATCAATAGTTTTTTTCAAGCTGTTTTTATTTGTATATTTTTGTTTGCTCAAACTATGAGCGTGTTAAAGATAAACCCTCAGACTTTTCAGCAGATGTCAAACAGCAATGAAAAATACTTACGGTACTTACTTTTCAGCCCAGTTCAAAAATGTAGTGGAGTAGAAAGTACAGATACCTGCTCTCAAATGTATTGAAGTAAAAGTAAAAAGTATCCACTTAAAAATGTACTCAAGTAAAGTACAGATACAGATAAGTTTTATTTAGGTACAGTATTTTACTACTTTTACTTTGTTACGTTCCACCACTGATTCTGAGCATCCTGATGATTCACCGCAATGAGTTTATAAGCACTTTTTACAACTTTCACAACAGAGGCCAGCGGTCACAGTAACGCTACTAGCATGCTAACAGCACACTTCCTGATTATCGGACAATAAAATGCTTTCTAATTAGACAGGCAGTACACAGTGGACTTATTTTGACCTCAAGAGCTACTTATGCAATATATCTGTACAGGGGAAAGACACATTTTACTCAGATACATGAAAATAAATCAGGTACGTGGCCCTTTAAGACAATCAGATGTATTTCCGGTGATTTAAAACAGAATTGAAAGGTGCACTATCTACTTTTTCTAGTTTAGGGTCTGTCACCTGTTCAATTTATAAAAAATGTTATTGCTTTGCTAGAAATGATAAATGTTATGATAAAAACTTTGATCTCATTCATTTATTAAATTAGTGTGTTTTTATTGGCAAAAAAAAGCTTGCTTTAGTGGCGTCATCTGCATCTCAACTCAGTTCTCTTTCAAAAGCCACTTTGCATTGGTGCTGTGCTAGCAAATGCTCATTTTTGATGATATATTATTTCAAAATCAAGTTAAGGTTAGTGGTAGAATAGTGTGGTTTAGGAACAGGCATTTTGGTTAAGCGCAATGAATTTATAAGCGCTTTTCACAACTCCCAGAGACCAGTGTGGAGTTTTGAAGTGACGATAAAGCTACCAACATGCACACGTTGTAATTAGATGCAGACAGAACAAGCAGATTTATTTAGACCTCAAGAGCTGCTTATATGATATATCTGTTCTCGGGCAAGGCACATTTTTCTCAAATAACATGGAGAAAAAAATCAGGTACAGGGCTTTTAAGGTTAGGAGTTTGGGACAGGTTTAGAAACTGGACCTTAGCAGAACTGTGATGGGGGAAATACAAAATCATACATGTCGTCTTCTTGTCCATGGAGATTGATAAGCTTTATATCATGGAACATTGCAGGCCAAACAATAACTTCTCCATGGAGAACAGAAGGTTGCAGACCCTCCACCACAAAACTTCATAGTGCCCCTTTAAGAGCAGAAGTAACCCCACCCCAGAGTACATGTAAATAAGTCCAACCCTTTAGAAATGTACCTAGTTACTAGACCTGTCACGATAACACATTTTGGAGGGCAATATATTGCTGAAGTCAATATAGATGATAAATGATAATTTTGAAACCAAATTATAAAGCGGGATTATCCCCCAAAAACTATTCTAAATGTACAATATTGTTAAATATTGTTGAGCTGTGTAAATTAATATCAGAAAACAACACTTAAGTAATTAGTTTGTGTAATTTTATTATAAAGCAGACTTATCCCCCAAAAACTATTCTAAATGTACAATATTGTTAAATATTGTTGAGCTGTGTAAATTAATATCAGAAAACAACACTTAAGTAATTAGTTTGTGTAATTTTAGTTCATATTTCAACCTTCTACAGCTCAAATAGCCAAAAATGTCCCACTACTACAAAGACAAATTCCCCACGATAAATATTGACCCCCAAAAATTATTGTTCCATTCATAATATATTGAACGATAAGTGGATATAGTAATTATCGCGACAGGCCTACTAGTTTCTAACACCTTGTCTTTCTGTATTGTGTCTTGCAGCAGCCCCTTGTGCGTCTGCGTGGAGGGGCCATCGTGGGAGAGGGCCGTGTGGAGGTGCTGAAGAACGGGGAGTGGGGCACCATCTGTGACGACCGCTGGGACCTGGGCTCTGCCACAGTGGTGTGTAGAGAGCTGGGCTACGGCACCGCCAAGGAGGCCCTGTCCGGAGGGAGGCTCGGCCAAGGTCAGGACCAGGACAGGGCTGTGTTTGTACTCACCTCTGTGATAGCAACAGAAATCTGTCAACTGGACAAAAGTTTGAGTGAATACACTTCGCTACTCGTCCAAGAGGCTTCTTCAGTTCTGTCACGGTTCTAGTAAGTCACTGCCTTAAATGGAGTTCATCAGTGACCACCCATCCCCCCAATTCCGGAAGTAAATTTCTCATATATTTTTCTTATAGGCTTTCCGGGAAAAAAAAATTATATTAAAAGTTTGAAAGCTTGTTCAGGGCTAATCAGCTCTAGATAAGACCTATCGTTTTATGTAAATGTATGTTTTGCCGAATCTTGCGTTTTAAATGTGCTTTTTGGACTTAAAACAGCCATGTTATGGATATTAGTTAGCACATAGCTTCTTAGTGTCAGCGATGTCTTTGAACTCTTAATATGTGATAATGAAAAAGTCTATGGGAAAAATTTATGGAAATTGTACTTCTGGAGTGGGCGGGACTGTTGAGCTCCATATCTGCCTGAAGGGAGAAGCTAACTACACTGAAACTAACAGAGATATAAGGCAGTGACTTACTAGAACCCTGTCAGAACTGAAGAGGCTATTATTCGGATGAGTGGTGAGAAGTTTTCACTCAAACGTTTGTCCAGTTGACAGAATTCAATTTTGTTTTGCTATGGACCATACCTGGATGAATGAGGGATTACAATGTTACCTACCTCTGTGATGTCCAACCAGGGACACAGGGAGATTCTTTTATGTACAATATGGTGTGTATACTGTTGTCACCATACTAAAATTTTAAATCTCATTTCGATACTAAGGAATAGACTTGATACTAGATACAGATTTACCACAATGTTCATAAAAAAACCCTCTTTCTTTAGACAACAGAATGTGATTTTCAATAGTAAATCGTTGTACATAGTGGTCCATGGGTGTAGACTAGTCTATGTCCAGTATCCACCCATAGTCTATATGTGTCTTATACTTGTTCTGATACAGCTCAAGATCATTCTAAAGCTTTTCAGGAAAGGTTCATTTCTGTCCTGTGAATGTGACTTTTTTAGTATCGATACCTGCTCAAATGAGTATCTAGTTTCTAGATTAGTATCTGATATTCGATACTTTTGACAACCCTAATGGTGTGGTTTACAGATCTTTACGAAAGATTAATACATTCAATTTTAATGGTAAATCTGGGATGCCCAAATTATTTTCTTGTTCTCCCGAAGCTGACATAACAACATATGTTTAACAAGACAATGAATCTTGCTATTCACCTTATTCCGGAAGTTGCAAATAAGTTCTATACGGATTACAAAGCCGTTTTGAAGCTTCCCTAGAGAATCGGTGCATTGTTGACTTGTTGTTGCACATAAACATTTGACACAAATCGACCTACTTTATATAATATTTTAGCAGAAAAACTATTCCCAAATTCTCTATTGAAAGGAATGAGATTCCCACTTAACCAGAAGTGCCACCACAAAGAAAGCACAGTTTAGTCGCATTTACGGAATAAGTGAGCGGGGAGGAATAAGGTCAGTAGAACTAATGCCATGTCCATATCTGTGGTACAAACCAGTTTCTATAATGAAGAGACAGACCTTGAATAGCATTGTGTATGGGCCCTATGTAATGATAGACTGGCCTTGTAACTCTCCAACTCTGCACCAACGGCACTAAATTATAACTGTCCCCCAGAATCGCACACATCCAAACATTTTATCCAGCAATTTCACCTAAATTTACCCGACCTCAGTGACCCAAGCACGGCCAGATCTGAGCACTGTCCTGTCTGAGAACCTAGCGAAAACTTTAAACTCCTTAAGCTCCTCAGAATGTGGTGCAGTTCAATGGTGGGATATTACATGTGGTATAGGCCTATATTTTTCATAGTTTTACATCAGCTAACTGGAAAAGTACAAAAATACAGGAACTTGTGGTGAATTCTAAAACAGAATACCTCTACCTATGTCATTAAGACAGAAAATTTCATCCAAAATGCCGGGACACTTTATGCACAAGGAACACCTCTACGTATGTCATATCTGCTGCCCATGTCCAACCAGGAAGTGAAATTATAAACTTCACCAGAAAAAAAGAGTGAAATGAGTAGTCTTACTTGTCAGATCCACTTTACTTGTGGTTAGTCCTGGTTTAGTCCTGTCTAGACCTGGTTTAGTCTCAAATTAGACCTTAATCTTAATTTAGCCTGTGGTGAAGGTCTAACTGTACTAGCACTTTATCAACAATATTCTAATGTCAACCAATAATGTAATATTGGCTAGTAGTGTAATCATTTTGGTGATTTTTATACACAATAAACACATCATAAAAATCTAACCATGAAACAAAAAAAAAAACTGAATTGTTACTTGATTTTAAAGCTTGAAAATTGTTGATCCAACTTAGCAGTCTAATCTGCTGGAAGCTCAGGATGAAAAGACTTTTACATCTGGAAGTACTGGCCTGCAGATACTATTACTTCTTAGTACTAAATCATGTTCCAAGCACATCTTGTTATCTTTGGGTCAGATTCCTTGCTTACATAATACATTTTAAATCTTCAGTTGTTCCCACAGAGCTTTCAAGCCATATATTCACTACTTGTCCCCTATCATCATCGTAATACATTTGGAAACTTTATCTTCAAAACGTTTAACATGAGCCGTCTCTTTGATCCCCAGTCATATCATCCATTATAATCAAACTGAGACGGGGGAAAGCAACACTGACGAAAAAAGTATCTATTTTTGTACTATCTATTTTGTATGATGGCGAAATAATATTAAAAATATTATGGCTAAAATGTTTTGGTTGAGGTTCAGTGTTGCGCGGTCACAAAAAGGGAGAATGAACGGTAAAATTGAACTATGTTTTATAGTCCAATTTTAGCATATTTTTAGTACATTTTATGGCCTTTGAATAATCTCTTCATACAGACTTTTCATTAAACATTTTTATTATAAAGGCTACACTTGCTATTCACATTAAGTATCTCTTTTTTTTATCTCAATTTAGCAGCCGCACTTATATTCTATAGTAGGGCTGTAGGGCTGTAGTCCTTTTGATGATTAATCGGTCGATGGCGCCTTAGTCAACCAAAATTTGTATTAGTCGACTAATTATTTCATTTAGAGTATAAATAATTGTATGCACAACAGCAGGAAGGAGAATACACTTTTTCTTAGTAATTTTTTGTAAATAGTTGTTAACTCACATGAAGTATTTTGAGTGCAGTTTGTGGCAGATACATAGAGATACATAATAGTTTTGAGAGGTTTGGCCATGCCCCCTTTTACTCAACTAATTTATCAGCGGGGCATGTTTTTAGTCGATGACAATATTACTCTATAGTATGTTAGATGTATTCACCAACACTGAGTGTTGTTCCATTTTTACCTTTTGTTATTTGGTTTTTTTTGTTTTTTTATATCATTTATATAACTTAGTGTAGTTAGTCTACAAACAGAAACTGTAAACAACAGGTGTGTTAGTTTCAGTGTAGTTTGCTCCTCCCTTCAGACAGATATAAGGCAGTGTCCAGCAGTGATCTGACCAGAACTTGGATGAGCAGCGAAATGTCTTCACTCCAACAACTTTTGGTCCAGTTGACTGATTTGAATTTTTCTTACTTAAGTCATCAACTACTTAAAAACATTTTGTCGTGCTTCCTCAGGCATGGGTCCGGTGCACATGAACGAGGTGCAGTGCTCTGGCTTTGAGAAGTCCATCACAGAGTGTGCCTTTAACAAAGAGACGGCCGACTGCAGCCACGAAGAGGACGCGGGGGTCAGGTGTAACGTGCCACACATGGGCTTCCAGGAGAGGGTCAGTAACACAACATACACACACACACACACACACACGCACACACGCACACACGCACACACGCACACACGCACACACACACACACACACACACACACACACACACCGGGAGGCTGTTCATACTCTGCTTTTTGGTACTACTGTAATTTGACAAATTTCAACTTCAACTTTTTAACCAGTCTCAGCTGTTTTTCTCTGCAATAAGAGACTTTATTACATATTGTTGTAATTCGGAGCAAAGTCAAAGGGCCTGTACCAGGTTTTTTCCCATGTATTTGAGTGCAAATTTGTCTTGCCCCAGTGCAGATATATTGTATAAGCAGCTTTAAAGGTCAAAATAAGTCAGCTGTGTACAGTCTGCATCTAATTATAGAGCCTTTTATTGTCTGAGAATCAACAGATGCGAGTTTAGCTTAGTTGGGGTTAGCTCTGAGAGTTGTGAAAAGCGTTTATAAACTCATCGTGGTGAATCATTTGGATGCAGAATGCAAAAGGTAAGGTGAGGAATAACTTTGGACCACTGCAAACCGTTTAAAATGAACTAGTTCACATTTTTTCACCTTTAATAACCTCTCTCACCTGTGATTAACTGAGTCTACACAAGCCCAGACTGTTTATGTCCTATTTCTAACACTTCTAACATGTACTTAAGACACCATGCTTGTTTTTGCTGTGTTTCTCTGAATAAAGGTCTTTATTATTCAAATGGTAAACACATACACAGTATCACTTGTCAAATGTTAATTATTCAAATACAAAACTATACTGTCAGTGTCTAAACTGTATATTAAATAACATGCATTGTGTTCTTTGTTGTAGCTGCGTCTGAGTGGGGGCCGCTCTCCGTACGAGGGTCGTGTGGAGGTGCTGGCTGAGAGGAACGGCTCTCTGGTCTGGGGCACAGTGTGCAGTGAGGGCTGGGGAGTCATGGAGGCCATGGTGGTCTGCAGGCAGCTGGGACTGGGCTTCGCCAGCAACGCCTTCCAGGTGAGGGCTCACTCAGCAGCAGAATACCAGCAAAAAGGGGAATATCATGTCATCAGCATTTCCTGGGGGTGTGATGCTAACTGAAGGTACTACTCTATCTGAAGCTCTGTTACTCAAGGTAGACTTTAATCTGTGCTTTGTGTTATTAAACTAGGGATTGTGTGCATTTTGTGTTATTACTGGTACCAGCCCCTGCCATTGGTCCCTGAAAACATTTTGGGTGTATATTAGAGCCTTGTTTTTCACCCAGTGTGCCAGGGAACACTAGTGTGTATTGAGAGATTGCCAGGTGTGGCTTGAAAGAATTCCAATTTGAATTAACTAATTCACACAGTTAATTAATGTAATATTTAGCAATTCTGGAGAGCCCTGAGCAATTTTCTGAACTAGAAAAGACACAAAATGACCACCATTACAAAATCCATTAGATTTTACACAACCTTTTCCCTACTGGGTAAAATTTAATAATGTTTTGGTGGCACAGCAGATTTTAACCAGAAAAGTGTGTTGCAACATGTGCTCAAACATGGCTGAAAACACTGCATATGCCAACCATCTAATGGAAAGTCTGCTGGGCAGATCAGATACTCACTTCACATTAAAAAAGAGAAGAATGCAAAATTCAATATATGATGCAATATTCTGGCTTTTACTACTTGGCTGTGGCTTTGGTATCTCAAAACACAAGCAGAAGGTCCAAGGACTCCATCTGTACTCCAAATGAAAAATACAAAACTTCAGGTATGTTTTTGATGAGGAAACAACAATATTATGAGCTTTAAATTACAAAAATGTGGCTACAAGTCTTTTGTAATGTTTAGCAAAACATTACAAAAGACTTAACAAATATCTTATTAAAGATGCACTACAAACATCACCTTCTTGTCTCCATGGAGATGTCAGTATCACTTTGCACAGTGTGTCAATAAACTTAAGGGTAGAATCACAGATGTTTTAATTCTTCAAAAAATACCTTGAAAAACATTCTTACTGCAAGCGGGGTCATCTCTTCACAGATATAACCTGTAACTTGACTTGGTGATTTTGCCTGCTTGTCTCCATGGGGATATATGGTGTTTAATGCCACACTGTGGAACGTTCCAGGCAAAGTAATATCATATTCATGAAGACAAGTGACTATATCATGCATCTCTTGAAGACAGGAAGTGTGTACAATTTGTCTTTCTACCCAGGCATCAAAACTTCACATATTTATGATCTTTTTTTGCCCCCGGTGTAACTTTCTCCTGTTTGCTCTCCTCCGCTCGATGAAACCAGTGTGCGTGGTGTGTTTAAAGCTGTGTGGTAATAACGGGGCTTGCACTGTGGAAATGGTCTAATCATGGTTCTTTTGATGGCAGGATGTGCTCTGCCCTCAGGCCCAGACTACTGTTTATAGCAACACAGGGACTTTTACTGCAGTTCTCTGGGTGAAGTAAGACAGTGAAAAGTGAAAGTGAAGGGGCTGAATGAATAAAGGTCCTATTTTACCCTGATGATTTTTTAACCTTAAACATGGAGTTGTGTTTTCACGTTTTAAACTTTTTTAATAATGAATGCACGTGGCAAACCAGTAAAATTAAGTAGGTGCACTGCATGACTTTTCTGGTGGAGGAGATGTTATTGCTTTGCCTAGAATATTCCACAGTACAGCATTAAAATGATATAGCTGACATTTTTTTCATCAGACCTGTAACTTGGTTTGTGGCATCACTCTCCATGGAGATGTTACATATCTCCATGGAGACAAGCAGGTGGTGGACCCTCTCAGAGAAATGTTTTGCAATGCACCTTTAAGTCCATTTTGTTCATATGCAAAGCTAACAGTGGACACACAATGACTTGCTCTTCTGGTGCACTGAGGAGTAACTCACTGCTGGTATAAACCGCAGTGATATACTATATGTTTGTGAGCAGGACTGAGGCTCACATGTATCTTGTGTCCACAGGAGACGTGGTACTGGTCAGGGCAGGTGAGCGCGGACGCTGTGGTGATGAGTGGAGTCAAATGCTCCGGCACAGAGATGTCCCTGTCCCACTGTCTACACCACGGAGCGCACCTGCAGTGTCGCAGAGGAGGGGGGCGCTATGCAGCTGGGGTCTCCTGCTCTGAGAGTAAGACACACAAGGTTGTCTTGATGAAGCCAACTTTCCTTTTATCAGATTGAAAAAAATAATAAACCGAGATGACCTGGGCTCAGTAGGTTTCAGTCTTTATCAGGCTCATGTTGTCAATATTTGGCATTTTCACCTGTAACAGACTGAGCACTTGGGACGACCCAATCCCCCTAAGTGTCTTTGAAATTCAGCTGCTCTCTGTAAAGTAATCTGTGATTTTTATCTGTGGAAAGCTCTGTATAAATAAAGTGTACTCACTTAGTTACTCAATATACACTTAAATGTTCTACTAGCTCAATTAACAATTTATAATTCCATTTTTTGAATAGTCAAAGGCAGAGGTACTAATGTATTAGCATTAATACTGTTAATCTCCCTATATACAAAACAGTGTCACTGTGCAGTGATTCCCATAGATTTTGTTAAGATTGTGGTGGCAGAAATCATTTTTATTTGAATTATTTAATCTCATTCAATTTGCGGAGTATAAATGTTTTGTTGTGCCTGTTTTTAGACTATGGGGGGACACCATAGTCTCCTGTATTAATGGGAAACACTGCTGTAACACCTTTCATAAAATGATGCAGCCAACCCATGTCATTTTTTAAGCTTTTGCTAGGAACTTAGCTTAGCATGATGGTTACTGTGTGGAAAACATCATCATTTTCTTTTTGTATAGAGATTGTATTAAGTTAATCTTACCCTCTCTCTCTGCAGCGGCCCCAGACCTGGTGCTCAACCCTCAAGTGGTGGAGCAGACCACGTACATAGAGGACCGGCCCATGTTCATGCTGCAGTGTGCCTTTGAGGAGAACTGCCTAGCCTCCACCTCCAGGTCTGCTCCTGCTAACACCCTCCGCCGCCTTCTACGATTCTCCTCACAGATCCACAACAACGGACAGTCCGACTTCAAGCCCAAAGCCCACCGCGAGAGCTGGGTCTGGCACGACTGTCACAGGTGAGGGGCTTCACTAACGCTACAATATGTACTTGGAGAGAAGGGGCTGTAAAATGAATCACTGTAGAAGCAAAGTTGCAACAACCATTTTGAACGTGTCAACTTTAGCCATTATCATCTACCAATATTTTTGACCATAATACTGCTTTGATAGACAATACCGTATTTTCCGGACTATAAGTCGCACTTTTTTTCATAGTTTGGCCGGGGGTGCGACTTATACTCAGATGCGATTTATATGAGAAATATGTTTTTTTCTTCTTTATTACACATTTTTTGGCTGGTGCGACTTATACTCCAGTGCGACTTATACTCCAGAAAATACGGTATGTTGTAAAAACAATATTTATATTCAACCATTTGAAGTTATTAAAAATAGAAAAAAATACATATATCATATAAATGTATAAATGTACTGTTGATGCCACTACATGCCACTGTTTTAGACAACTATAACCAAATGACAGTCCTGCCCAAATGCATGTGCAGAGACACTACATTTGTGATTGCTCTGCAGTCACAAAGTGATAAAATCATTATTTCCTGGTTATTAGTGGTTTCCCCTTTTCAGAAGAGGTCAAATTGTGTATGTGCATATAAAGGTGTGTAACGAATGGCTGCTCAAATACAGCTCAACTTTTATGTTATAAAGACACACCTCCATCATACACCTAAATATGTCTATTCTCCTAAATTCAAAAATTCAAAACTATTATTTTTCTTTATTAGCTTGTTATAGCTTATTATCTTTTTAGCTTGTTCTAAAAAGATCCTTTGTCCTAAGTCAGAAATAAGATATAGAACGTTTTGCTGACTCAGCCCACTCCTGACGAGGCCCCATACATCTGGCTCGGCTGTAATCACCTCCCTTTTGTCTGTGGTCTGGGGTAAGGATGGAGATTAAGTGAGTTTTGGCATGTTACTATAGCAACCAGAGCTCGATACATGATTTGAATGGCAGCAGACTACACTTTACTAAACAAGCCAACAAATGTTCACACAGAGGTTACTGCTTTTGTACTGTGTTTAAAGTTTAAGTATGCAAATTCTGAAAAAAAACGTTGGTGAGTTGTCTTGTTATGTCCAAAAAAAGGAAAATGGTAATCCAGACACCAAAAGCAGAGGAAGGCAGTGTACCCAAAAAATGTACTCAAGTAATATTACTGTTACTTCAAAATAATATTAGTAGGTGTGTATAAAGTCACGGTCCAAGGAATTACTCAAATAAGAGTGAAATAGTTTGGGGGAAATTAGAGTAACTGTAAGAGTAACTTCCTGGACATAAGTGATTTATAATTTAAAGTTAATATAACTGAAAGGACAAAACATTAAATAATGCAGAAAATCGCATTTTCAAAGGTTAGACACAAAATAGTCAAATTAAATCATATTTGAAGGAGTGGTGTGAGAAGCACATTGTCAACATAAAGCTTTTGACGCTGTGACAGTGGAAAATGTAACCAAAACTGTTATTCGGGAAGAACTACTGTGACATTGTCAACTATATTACGGAAGAAGGAGTAAAAGTTTGCTGTCTGAAAACTACTGTACAATTTTATTAAGCTTTGTCAGTTTGTAAATGCCATTAGACAGAGGAACAAAAGGTCCATACATTCAATCTAATCTAATCTGAGTGTGGTGTCTAAACATGTTTTGTTTGTGTGCAGGCACTACCACAGTATGGAGGTGTTCACAAACTACGACCTCTACAGTCTCAATGGGAGTAAAGTGGCCGAAGGACACAAGGCCAGCTTCTGCCTGGAGGACTCCGAATGTGACGAAGGTACAAACATACGAAACCCACTGCGTTCACAAGACAAGACAAGATTTTGGCATCATCTATAATACATAAACTGTGCAGTGCAGTTTATAATTTTGACCTCACATGTTTTTCTTATTAGTTTTCTTATAAAAAATGCTGAAATTGTAGCGCTGCATTTTGGAACTTCAGCTTCTCAAGAAGTGTAATTTTTTTTGTCCAAGCCAAATAAACATGAGGAAAAAATCTTGTCCCATCCCTAAAACGTAGCACCAATGCACACCCATGCTCCTGTTTACTTATTTATTCAGTGTTACATGTTGCGTTGCAGGTATTGAGAAGCACTATGAATGTGCAAACTTTGGAGACCAGGGAATCACAGTGGGCTGCTGGGACACGTACAGACATGACATCGACTGTCAGTGGGTGGACATCACCGACGTCAAGCCTGGAGACTACATCTTCCAGGTAAACACTACACTGTTTTACCATTAAGAATTTCAAGTATTTCATTGTGTACTTTTGTGTAACTTCTTGTCTCATTGTCTCTCATAGATCGTCATAAACCCAAATTACGAGGTGCCCGAGTCAGATTACTCCAATAACATAGTGAAATGCAGGTGTCGATATGACGGCCACAGGATCTGGATGTACAACTGTCACAATGGTGAGACATAATGTTATACAAGTGTCAAGCCTGGGATGTCATTCAGCTTCAAATATTCGTGTAAATGTTATTACTGTTTTTGCAGGCGGTTCATTGAGTGAGGAGACAGAGCAGACGTTCCCAGGTCTCATCAATAACCAGGTCACACACAGGTAAAGACCACAACAAAACTCAACCAGATCCACGGACCCAGAGAGCCACACCGAAGAGGAGTCTACTGGGTCCAAGCCCCCGGAACCCAGGACAGGCCTGGGCATCTGGACCTATGCAACTAAAGAGGACTTCATAGAACAATATAAACCAACAGCAGTAATACACTCCTCTCACTGGAGTTGATTTGGATTTCTAACCTGTTGCAAAGAGACTGGGTCATTCTTAGACCCTTTAGTCGCCCTGGAGACTGGATAACTTGCGTAAAGAAAAGATGTTTTCAGTGATATCATGCCGTTTGAAAAGTACTTACATGTGTCTATCCGTATAGCTTCCTCTGACAACACGCTGCTAACTCGCATTGTGCCGCTGTACCTCAGGTCCGTGAGTCTATTATGCATTGTTCAGGCTATCAAATGACTTTTAAAGGTGCACTATGTAACTTTTCCGGTGGAAGGTTTCTCCACCAGAAGGAAAGTGCTGATGAATAAAATAAACCACCACCAAAAGCTGCATAGTGGACAGGGATAGGAATGGAATGTTTTGATAGTAGCGTTCTGGCGCCTCCTTCTGGCATTTTAATATTTTAATATTATAAGGATGTGATTTGTTCTAGTTATGAGGTAAACATTACTCTACATACATACCAAAGCAGACGTGTACTAATGATACTTAAGTTTGAATAATGTGGGAATTGTAAAGGTGCACTATATAATGTTTCTGCTGAGGATGTTTCCATGTAGATGCTATTGCTTTGCATGGTTCCACAGTATGGCATTAAAGGTAGCCATCTAGCACCTATTTATTTACAGGTGTTTTATTAAAGCTACCATCTGTAATTAGACTGGCCGACCCGCCCCTGTTGCATTCTCACACATCGCCTGCCAAATCCACTGACCCACAGGTTGGCGGTGCGATTCCAGGTCCCATAGATGAATACTGTTGTTGTGTCCTTGGGCAAGAGACTTAACTCACCTCACCTTCAGTGTGTCCTTGGGCAGAGACTTAACTCACCTCACCTTCAGTGTCTGCGTACACTGGTCTGTGAATGTGTGCGTGAATGGGTGAGTGGTTTCTTGATGTAAAGTGCTTTGAGTGCCTTGAAGGTAGAAAAGCTCTATATAAATGTGACCATTTACCATAGATGCTGTGTATGGTGCTACAGTCTGATAGTCGGACTGAAGAGCAGAGAGCACAGTCTGAACAAAGGCCAGGTGAGGAGGGGGGAACACGTTTCACATCTGACATCTGCTGGTGGAAAAAAAAAATTTACAGATGGTAGCTTTGAAGCCATACTGTGGAACATTCCAGGCAAAGCAAAACCATTTCTATGAAGACAAACTGGTGGCAGACCCTTCACCAGAAAAGTTACATAATGCACCTTTAAGCTTTGACTTTTTATCAAGCCAGCTTCTGCTTTTGCTCCTATTCATAACTGTTCAGACTATCTGCCACGTTTGTTTTTGTCTTTTTCTACTGTCAAGATGGACAATTTTACATCAGTTCATGTTATGGGCCTTTCAGAGTATTTTATAATTGTAAACACATTTTAGAATAATATTTAAATAACCTGGCTCTCGTTAGATTGATATGTGTAGGCCTCTGATTCTATTCTACACATCAATCTGGGATGGCTCTCGCTGAAAGTGTTCGGAACCAATGATCGGAGCGTTGAAATAAAGACTTGACGTTGATTGGTGGAAGCGCCACAACAGCGGAACAAGTTGAAAAACTTTAGTTAAATCCAGAAAAGCATATGCATCTTATCTGTCAACAAATGCACAAAGCACTTCCCTCTGCATGTTTTTCACAAACAAAATAGTCTCTATTTTCTCTAAAGTAGGCCGAAGTACATCTGTCGGCGTCACCCTGTTCGTTTTGGTTCGTGCGGCGCTAGCTTCCGCACAGACTACAGTGCTGCACTGTGATTGGTCGGTGCGGGACCAGTCACATGCAAACGATTCAGTCGGATTCAAGACTGATTCTCAAGAGGTTGCGAACTCAAAAAAATTGCAAGAATTCATGTTGCTGGGTTAATAGTATTATAGGCTAATATTTAAATATAATAATCTGAAACTACTCAATTTGTGGAAACAGATGGACTCTATGGCTACTTTCCTCCACAAAGAGCCATTTGATTTGAAAAATAAATGTTCAAATTCTACATTTGTTTTGAATTAGATGTATGTTTTACTGGTGCTATTGAGCTGGCTCTCTGTTTTCTGAGGGTCAGTACGGTTTATTATATTCTTTATACTTGAAGTGAACTTGAGGAATAAAGTTATGGAGCAATGATGTCTCTGGTCTTTTTTAAGCTAAATAAACACTAAACAAAGATACTTAGACATTATGTCTCTCACCATTTTCATATGGTGAGTGGTTCATACTTGATAGTTGATGTTCATTTGACAACAGACGCAGTCTTAACCCATACAATTTCATGGACCTTCATGGACCAATCAAATATGACTTGTGTTTATTCTAGCATATGTAGCATATGTATATGGACGCACTTTCTTCTGGACTTCTCACATATAGAGGATGAGATCTATGATCTTGTACGGCCATTAACATAAATTCTAACCTGCTTCATCAGAAGTTTGGATCGTCTCGTTCCTTCTTAAATTGATTTGTAAGTTGACAAATATCTGTTTTTGGAGCTCAACAGTGATCACCTGCTCTGGTTCCGAAAAGTAAATTTCCATTCATTTTTTGGAAAAATTCAAATATTAAGAGTTCAAAGGCATCGCGGAGGCTAATCAGCTACATGCTAACCAGCTACATGCTAATCAGCTACATGCTAACCAGCTACGTGCTAATCAGCTACATGCTAACCAGCTACATGCTAATCAGCTACATGCTAACCAGCTACATGCTAATCAGCTACATGCTAACCAGCTACATGCTAATCAGCTACATGCTAACCAGCTACGTGCTAACTAATATCCATAACGCGGTTGTTTTTAAGTCCAAAAGCTCATTTAAAACGCAAGATTCTGCGAAATGTTTTAATAACTTAGCGGTTTATATAGTTTCACAAACAGGTTTTAAATAAAATGATAGATCTCGTGGTCATTCGTTACCACGAAGCTGATCAGCCCTGAGCTTTCAAACTTTTAATATTCATTTTTTCGTGAAGTCTATGGGAAGAATGACTGAGAAATTTACTCCATTGGTCATAGATTTGGTCCTCAATATTACTTACATTAATATTTTTTTTTTGTAATATTGCAACAACTGTATTTAGTGTAGTAGTTTATCTACTATTCCTACTAGTGCGCTAAAGGTGCAATATGTAACTGTCACCCTGGAAACGCTGCTGTGCTTGGAATGTTCCACAGTGTGGCATCAAATTTATCTTTCCACGGAGAAGCAGGTGATCATGCCACCAAGCCAGGTTACGGGTCAGATTTGTGGAGAGCCTGTTTCTACATTTAATAAAAAACACATGCAATGGAATAAATAAGAGATGTGTTAGTTTAATGCCATATAGTGGAAAATTCCAGGAAAAGTAAAAACATAAGAAATTTTAGATGCATCTTAAATAACACTTTTATTTGAGATGTCAAGGTTACACAAGTATTTATTAAAACATAGTATATAACAATAGCTCATTTTCTGCTCTGTCCGTTTGAGTAACTCGTCATTTGAGTGAGCGCGCGCACCAAACTTCAGCCGTGATGCACCACTGCCCTCGTGTGGTCAACAATACACATTACACCATCTTCACATAGACGTTTTTGGAATCAACCTGCTTTTTGGCATTTCTCAAACATGCATTTAGCAGAGACAGCTATACACAATGATGGGAAGAATACTTTGAAAATGTATTTAGTTACAGGATACTGAATACCCAAATTAAAATGTATTTTGTAACGTATTCCATTACATGGTTCAGAGTACTGTATTCTGAATACTTGGGATACTTTTACATCAAGTTGCATAATATTATAGTGTAAAAAAACATGACATATAATTACAAACAGCTTGATTTTTGTTGCCCTGTTTGTTATGCATTATTTTATTTCTAATTAGAAAAGCAAAAATCACACATGACGCAAACCCAACTCAGTGGTGCAAGAATAACTCAGTTTTGTTATTTAAGTAAAAGCAGATATCAGAGCAAAATAATATGATAATAAAAGTATCACATAAAAAAATCATAGTATTAAAGTACCAATTTTAAAATGCACTTAAAGAGTAAAAAGTAAAAGTATTGCGTGCAGATTTTAAGATCTAATGAAGCTTCAAATTTTGTTCAACAGAAACTGAATTGATAGTTTTTTAAGATGTTTTTATTTGTATATTTTTGTTTGCTCAAATTGCGAACGTGTTAAAAATAAACCCCTCAGACTTTTCTGCAGGTCTCAATACTCCACTACATTTTTGAACAGGACGAAAAATATCAAATGTAGTGAAGAAAAAGTAAAAAGTATCCCCTTAAAAATGTACTCAAGTAAAGTGAAGATACCTTTTTTTTTTTTTTTTTTTAAGTGCAGTACTTTACTACTTTTACTTTGTTACGTTCCACCGCTGATCCAACTGAACATAAAAGAATTATAGCTGTGATAAGTACAGTTATTTGAATTGGGCCTCTGTACATGCTTATACAGCGCCTTTAAATTACCCTGTGTTTTGAGAGTCTGAAAAGTGGACCAAAGCCAAGAGCCCTCAGTAATAACCAGAATGCTTCAATGGAAAGTCATCTGGGGGCAAAATGCTGTTTACATTCATCTTAAAGTAGGGTAAAGTAGGGTTACCAGAGGATATGGTGTGTTATGATGTATGTTTACGCAAGTTTTATAAGCATCCACTCATAAAGATTTGTGATTTTGTGTCTTCTTGCAAGAGTTTGGTAATAATGTGAAATGATTTGATACGCAGATAATTTAACTTACTTTAAAGTGCATATGACATGTATTATTTCTTTTTTTTAGTATTACTTGGTTTGGTGGGATAGCACTTGTGGTAAATATTTATCGTAGCTTTGCATCAGTTAAATGGCAGTTTGTGGGAAAAAAGTTGAGAAGAAAAGTACAAAAACACAGGATGTAGTGGTGAGTTCTAAAGCAGAATCCCTCTACCTTTGCAATCAACACAGAAAAGTATATCTAAAATACAGGGAGAATTTACTGTTGAAACCAGAAGTTTACATACACTATATAAAAAGACACATACACTTTTCTTTTTCATTGTCTGACATGAAATCAGACTAAACTTTTCCTGTTTTCAATTAGGATTACCAAAAATATTTTCCTGGCTGATGTCTTGAGATGTTGCTTTAGTATTTCCACATAATGTTCTTTCCTCATGATGACATCTATTTTGTGAAGTGCACCAGTCCCTCCTGCAACAAAACAACCCCACAACATGATGCTCCCACCCCCGTATTTCACAGTTGGGATGGTGTTCTCAGGCCTGCAAGCTTCCCCCTTTTTCCTCCAAATGTAACTATGCTCCTTATGGCCAAACTGTTCAATTTTAGTTTCATCAGACCACATGTCTCCAAAAATTATGGACTTATGGACTCCAAAACTTATGTCCCTGTGTGCATTTGCAAATTGTA
>KN472388.1:6393-24496 GCA_000787095.1 Periophthalmodon schlosseri
AAATTTAGTCTGAAAAACAAAAAAAAAACAATGCTTAGAACAACGAGATTCAGGAGTTTTCTGTCTTTTTAAGTGAGCATCTCACTGTTACTGCCTTGCCCTGCACTTTGAACCTACTGTTCCTCTAAATTTTCTTCCTCATTTGTAATGGATTTTGAAGAATATTCCTTATCCAGGAATGGTGTTTGCCTGTTTGGAGAGGCGACGTTGTTTATAGCAGCACTTTCTGGATTTGTACATTTTTTGCATGGATTTCTTCTAGACATCAAGTGCCACTGATTGCACTGTGCTCTGCACTTTGAATGACTCCTTTGGTGACAAAATCTTCAGTCTCCTGAATCTGGGGTCAAGAGCAGCAGCGAGGAGGGCAGTCTTGGGTGGTCCACGTTGAATGGAAACATGTCATTCCATCTTGTTTCCATTTCTTCCATCATTTGACTTTGACATGCTTTAACTGGGGCCGTTTCAAAAGTTACAGCCTCTGTGTTTTTTTTTAAGGTTATGCACAAGTCTTAGCAGTGAAGGGAGTGTAACATGTTGTAGAGAAAAAACATTGCAATCTCAAATGGGGCAAGAGCCTGGATGAGCTCCTGCATCATATTCTATTGTTCTGGTTTGAGGTCTAGGTGGTGGAGCCTCTTTGAGTCACTCGCCATCGTTGGAGCCTGGACAGCATATAGAAGGTACTGTTCCACCGAGTGCTAACATCTTGAATAAGCATGTTCTGTGGTGTACCCATCTGAAGTTGTTTATACTTGAGCGCAGTACAGGCTAGTTCACTTTTCTTAAAGTGTTCCACCAGACATCTAGCAGCAGAGACACACTTTGACACAGTAGAGTTGTTTTTGAGGGAATTTTGTACTAGATTTAATGTGTGTGCTGCACATCTCATAGTTGCCCACATGTTTTTCCCTCAAAAGCTTCGCTGGAGCAACCACATTGGCACCGTTATCATGCACAATGGCTTTCACTTTTTCAAGGGGAATGTCAAAATTTGGAACAACATCTTGAAGCCTTTCTGCTATATTTGCAGCTGTGTGTCTGTCCTCCAGAGGAAGTGTGGTCAAAATGAAGGATTGCCTTTCCCAATTGTCCCCCACACAGTGACAGGTCACACCCATGAATGCTTCTATAGCCACACTTGTCCAAATGTCAGCAGTGAGAGGGATTGAGTCACATTTTTATGGCATCTATAAGCTTGCCCTTGTTTTCCCTAGACCTATCCTCCATTTTTGAAAGTGGATGCATGTCCGTCACTAGCATGTTCAGGATGCTGTCACCGTGCTGCCTGAACATGATGGGGCCATTCTCAAGAAGGTGTCCAGATGGGGCTGGGATTTGCTAAAAATGACGAAGAATATTTAATTATAATTTTGACATAATATTATATCCAATTATATGCCTACACATTACAGATGTGCAGATCAATTCAACTTATCACAGCATTTTAAGGAAGTAATTAAGGTAAGTAAGTAAGGATAAATAAATAAGCTGTGCACATCCGCATATTTATCTTACTAAATTTGGCCTGACATAAACAGATGACAAGACATTATGGCAACACACGTATTTTATACAGACTTTACACATTCAGACAGTTGACATGAACTTATAAGTTGTTAACAAACTGCAGACAAGGATTTATTTATTTATTTATTTGGTTGGGACAATGCATGTTAATAAACAGACATGATACAACATGAATGTAAACACAGTGGATTATAGCCGAAGGCTAATTTCCATCCGTTGTCCCAAAATATAAGGTTATACCTATTTTGGAGTCTGTTAACAACTTATAAATTGTCTTTGGCATTCAAAGAATATGCAGGGTACTTTCTGTTCATATGCTGGATCACTGATGTTGTGCTGTTGGTTGCAAGGTCCGTTTGGCAGTGCAAACATTGCACTGTGTTGTTTGCTTTTTTTTTTTTTTTTTATCCCAAATGGCCCAATACTTTAGACAGTTTTTCTCTTTTTCTTTGGCCTCCATTTCTCCATTGTTTTTCATACTTGTTTGAGCCATTTTACAATATTTTCACCAGATTGGACTGTGCGATGCCCAAACATGCTCCCCTCGGCTGAAGTGAGGTGCAGCAGCCATGCAGTAACTGGCTCCACGTGCACATAGTTCACACACAATGAACTGAGACTATGATGAGATTCTAATGAGACTACTCATTAGAATAAAAAAATAATAATAATAATCAAGGCAGAATAAATGTAATCAAAGCATTTTTGTAATCGAATTATTCAATTTGCTCAAGAAATTGTTTCAGCCCTAGTACCAATTATGTCAGGCAGATCTTCATCTCTCCATCTGACTGAGCAAGACATCCTATCAAGGAAGTGCTCGTAATCTGGGGTAGAATGTACTGCCATTAGAAACTTGTCTCCAATAACTATCATTACTTTTCAAAACACTCAAGAGCTTCTTCAGTACATTTGAACCTATAATCATTTCATCCTTTTGGCCAGGAACCACCAGGACTGAAACATCGCACCTCATTCCATAAACAGAGAGTGTCAGGTCGTAGATGCACTTTGGGTGTCTGTCTGTTTTCCACCACATCCAACCAGAAGGACACGCTCTGCTGACTTGGGCTCTCCGATCTTGGCTCCAGTCTCCAACAGCTTAATCTCCGCCGCCTCACTTAGAGCACAAACCATGGATCCTGACACAATCATGCCCTTTAAGTCCAGATTGCCAACTCGGACTGAGGCGTAGAACAACTCACTGAAGGCTGGGACTTCTGTTGTCCCCTGGACCATGACTTGGAACACGTGCTGACATAAACTCAAGATCTGATTCATTGTTGAGGGTTTTTTTCGAGTGTGACTGTTTCCCAAAGGCCGATTCTGGTTTTGTTCCAGCTGTTGACCACATCTTGGGCAGTTCCTTTTATAGTGACCAGGGGAAAAGCCACGCTAGGCAGAGGCTGTTTTCTTCTGCAGTGTGACAGTGTTAAGTGGGCAGGGTCACCACAAACTCTGCGGGATCTTGGAGGATGGTCTATGGCTGCTTGTTGTTACACTCAGAGTAAGGATGCATGTTTTTTCAGTGAACACAACCAAAATGAAAAAAACAAAAACAAAAACAACTTTCTTTTATTTTAGTGTAGTTCCTTTTGGCTAACAGTTCAATACTGTGTCTTTTAAAAAATATATAATATAGAGTAATATTTCTGGCTATAATTTTTGAATATTGTTATTGAGGTAAACGCCAAAAGATACTGAAATGTCTGATGTGGTCTGGTGTCTCTATATGCAGTCGTAGGATATATAATCTGGTTGGAGCTTATTGAAATTGTTGATGTTCCCAGGCACATGTCAGGTGTTTGTCACACCCATGTTAACCTGCTGTCAGATTAGCAGCTGTTATGAGGGGGGGTTAGGGGGGTGGGGGGTATGTGTGTTTAAAATGGGGGTCACGTTTGGTGGTCCTCCCTGGCCTCTACAGAGAAAAGCATCACTGCTTAGTGAGCTCTCAGTGATGCAGTGATGAGAGCTATACACTGTCAACAATCATTACTCATTTAATTATGTTTGGACATAATAAAATGATATAAAGCTTAAAAGCCCCTGTACCCAATTTCTTCAATGTATTTGAGAAAAAGGTGTCTTGCCTCAGTACAGATATATTGTATAAGAATCTCTTGAGGTCAAAATAAGTCAGCTGTCTGCATCTAATTATAAAGTGCTTTCTTGTCAGATTATCAGAAAAAATTGTCAGATGGCAGTTGCCAGGCTGGTTGCATTATTGTGACGGTAAAACTCTGCTCTGGCCTCTGAGAGTTGTGAAAAGCACCTATAAACTCTTTGCGGTGAATAATTAGGATGATTGGAATTTATAAGGTAAGTGAGGAATAAATCTGAACCACCGCAAAGAGTTTTTAAGGCAGTAAAAACCAGGTACAGCATTTTTAAGAGCTTGCTGGTTTAAACATGATAAAACTGCAAACTATAGGCAGACAAGTAGTATTTTTATTGTTGAATATTCTAATTTATAGTTTCAGCTTTTATGTTTTGTGGTTTCTGTTAGTTTGTGGTTAAAATCTCTTAATTGTTAAACCTTTCCATGTAAAACAACTGGCACAAAGTTCAATGTATTCAAGTTCGGCATACATTTTTAGGAGGAGAAAAAGTTCAGCTCATCTGCTGACAAAAACTAAGACACGCCAGTGGTGTGCTATTTCATAACGGGTGCAATTCAAAATGTTATTGTGTTTAAATGTCCGCTCTCTATGGGTGCACTTTATTTGCAGCCCTGTACTCCACCCAGAGCCCTGAGGTCACTTGACCAGCTCCTGCTGCCTGTGCCCAAAGGCTCAAGACCAGAGGTGACAGAGCCTTTTCTGTGGCAGTGCCCAGACTATGGAACAGCGCCCTCTGCCTGTCAGATCCTCTTAGTCTTTAACGCAGTTTAAGACTAGACTGAAAACCCTCCTCTTCTCCCTGGCATTTAATACTAGCTAGACAGGATATCTTGGTGTTTTATTGTACTTTGTATGTATCATATTATCTGTGTATTTGTTTTTTGTTGACTTTTTCTACAATATCAAATTGTAGTGTTATGATTATTGTAAAAGGAAATGACTTCAATCATGATTTAATGCTTTTTTTTTTTTTTACAATTATTGACACAATAGCAATATGACAACTAGGGTTGTGGAAAAATATTGAAATATCGATATATCATATAATTCCATGTAATGATATAATATCGATATTGATCTGGGCTGTTGTATCGACATATTGTCAAGACAATACAATTGTGTGGCTTGTTTAGAAGAAAGAAACTCGTTCATGCAGAACATTTGACATTTGATTCACTGTTTTGATTATTAAAATAGGTTTAATTCATATTAACTTTGGTTTAACAAAGACTTTTAGTATCACTGTTGTTTTAGTAGATATCTTGTGATCCTCCTACAGCAGTTAAACTGCACATGTAAATGTGGATGAGAAATACTGTCTGATGTGTTTTTCTAGTTGGTAAAATGCACAAAACAAAAATGCACTTTGTTATGTTCATTCATCTTCAATAAATGGAAGATTAAAAAAAAGGTTATTTTTTGTGAAAATGGGGTTGATCATTAAATGTCCCGAAAGCCTTTATCACTGAATCATATCAAATCAATTGGAAATATATTGTATCGTATTGTATCAAATGGACAGTGCACCGTATCGAGATGCGTATCGTATTGTGGCCTATGTATCGAGGTATGTATCGTATCGCCAACTTCTTAATGATACCCAGCCCTAATGACAACAAAAGTGAGATCCTCATATTACGCTATTTTTAAAAATCTATGTCATAATGTTGTTTCCTCATTCACACATGTTTATCACACAAATCCTGCATATTTAGTCTTTAGATAGTTCTTCCCTCAAATAGAAAACACTCCTTGTGATGTCAGGGTGGAGGTGGTGGTAAGGGTGGAGGTGGGGGTAATGCAGAGTAAATGAGCCTTGTCCACTACAGTCTCCATGAGAGCCAATTTCACACTCCACAGCTGTGTGTCACGAGGCATGTACAGAAGCAGCACTGACATGGCAGCACATACATGGCAGTGTCTAAGGCTTTGCTAACATTATGGCTCTGAGTCTGTTAGCAGGCCCAGATGCTAAGACAATATATCTAACTTGAACTTCATCTTTGAAACTAACAATATGTATTGTATGTAATGTTTTTTTGTGGTGTGTGGTTTTGGTGGAAGTTGCTAATGCTCATTTTAGGAATATCTTTTACCACAGGGGCTCCAAAACTTTTCAGGCTGGGCCCTCCAAAAGAGCTATACAGCCGAAAATAAATATCACACTGGTAACTATTTTGAATGGCAAAAAGTGAAAATTGACAGATTTTTATATGTTGAAATTATCTCATTACCCCAAGCCCAGGATGTTGTGAGAATCTGGGGGTCTCTTGCCCAAGCACTGGGCGTAGCTTGGATCAAACCACTGATCTTCAGGTTGTACACTCTAACCACTGAACCTTCTTGCTGTCTGTTCACACGCTTTTTCTGTAGTTAAAAACTCCCGAGTTGACCTTACATTTCATTGATTATTAAGCACCAGCTAAGTGGATCTAAGTGGCCTCCCGGGAGCGTGGTTTCCCCTGATGTGGGGCGGGCTGTGCGTTCCTCTGCTCTCACATCACGCTTCAGGAGAGGGTAGTCTATCTCTGAGTCTGTCACTGGTCCCATGGCACTGCTACTAATCTATAGGACCACATCATCCAAGCACACTGCAGGGAAAACATCAGCGAGAATCACATTTGCATTTCATATCCCACTCGCAGCAAAGATGTCTTCTAATATGCATCCATAACACATCTTCATATAGAGGGACACAAATCATAAATCATATGGATATTCTAATATATGGAGAGTTATGAGTGCAATGTTATGATTGATTCTTTCCTTTTGGTATGTGACGTTTTATAACATAGTTTTTGTGGAGGACGGTGCCACCTTATAGTCTCCATGGAGATGGTACTGCTTGGTCTTGGCCTGAACCCGGCCCAAGCCTGACTCGAATTTGTGCTGAAGAGGAGAGAGATGTGAATGGCCTAAAAGAACAAAAGGATCGAGGGAGAGAGATGATGTGGGTCAACGACCAGGGACAAACACTTCTGGTACAGGAGAGTGCAGGTAGAACACATAGAACCCCCCTTACAGTTAGCAGTATGATCCTGTCCAAGAATCAGCCCACAAGCCTATATCACCCATGCTCTCAGAAATATACAAGAGCAGAATACACTAGAACTAAACTGATGCGATGTGCAGTAGTTTCGTTAGCTCAAGGGGAGTGGGGACTCAGAGAGTCAAAAATGAAACTGAAACGTGTTAAACATTTTAATACATTGTTTTCAGTGAATATAGCATTTTCAAAGATAACATGGTGATCTAAATTTGTTATGTGTAAATTAATAACCCATGAAACTGTATATATCCATCTTTATTTTTCAAGTTTAATACCATAATGTGGAACATTCAAGTCAAAGCAATAGCATCTCCATGGACACAAGCCAATGGCAGATCCTCCACTAGAAAAGCTGGATAGGGCACCTTTAAGATAAGATATCAGATGAGTTGTTAAAGTGACCTTATATGTCAATCCAGATTTGGAGCATATTATATTATTATGTTATTTCCAGGGCTTAATTTGAGCCGGAACAAGTCAGAACAGGATCCGGCAACTGTCAAAGTGAATTCCGCCAACTGTTTTCTTCAATCCGGTAACTAGATTGGAGTTAAACCTTTCAACCTTTTTTCTTGAATAATGTAAACACAGACATTTGTGTTTTGGACAAATTAAGCCCACATTTTGGTAGCCGTAGGCTACATCTCATCTCCTCCGCTCTCACAGCACAGAGCTGTCCTACAGCCTGATGTGCTTACAGAGGTAGGTGCTGCTTGTTTAGAATTGAGTAACATGGTCAATTGCGTTGTATTTTGACATTTCTCAGTGCCTATACTCACCTGTGCATTCCGGTAAAATTTTGACCTTGTCCCTGGTCCCAAATCCACTTTTTGTTCTGGCAACGTCTGATTTACAAATTAAGCACTGGTTATTTCCTTATCAAATCATGAAGTTGTATTTTGTATCTCTCATCTATGTTTGAGTATAAATAGGCTACTGTCTACAAAAGCTCAAAATGTTCAGTTTCACTTTGTGATGTCATTAGGTAGTAAGTCAAGAAACAGGAAATGCTCCTCCCTCTTTTTGTACACAAAATTCAATTAGCTAATTTAGCTCATTTCAGCACTTAAACTGTCCTCACTAAAATGCACTTTAACGCTGTAGCTGAAGTTTTAGCTTCATTTAAGTGTCACTGTGGCACTCAGGGAATGACTTTAATGACTTTAAGCTAATTGTTTTCCCATACTGTATTCATTATTCTAAGATGTAAAATATGAAATACTAATTCCAAAATGTCCCAAATTAAATATACAAGCTAAACAAAAACATGCTGTTGGTGGTTTCCAGAGTCTAGAATGTGATCATGTCGTACGCTCAGAGAGAGAGACAGATTTTCCCACTGATTATATTGTATTTTGTCATGAAATATCAAATTCACAAATGTCTAACCTCATCATTTCAATTAGGAGATTTTCCCACTGATTATACTGTATTTTGTCATGAAATATCAAAAATGTAAATTCACAAATGTCTAACCTCATCATTTCAATTAGTGACTAGACCCATGAACTTATTACAAAACAATAATGTGCATTTCAACAATATTTATTTTAGCTGCCCCCATCTGTATTAAATATTATTGGCCTGTAGAATGTAGTGATGTCATCTGAAAACCAGCAATTCAGATTTCACGTCTCCTTTAAAATTTCATGAAATATCAAATTCACAAATGTCTAACCTCATCATTTCAATTAGTGACTAGACCCATGAACTTATTACAAAACAATAATGTGCATTTCAACAATATTTATTTTAGCTGCCCCCATCTGTATTAAATATTATTGGCCTGTAGAATGTAGTGATGTCATCTGAAAACCAGCAATTCAGATTTCACGTCTCCTTTAAAATTGCGAGCTAGCTTTAGTGCATTGTCTCCTCGGTGTGTGCGGGGCTAATGTTGCGTTAACCACCCTTGGCATGTTTGCTCCTTCTATACTGAGGCTTGTTCCTGCTTCATCAGCCACAGGAGCACAGAGCCTGGAGGAATAGGCAGAGAGCTATCTCAGGTCGCACCCGAAACTCAGCACCGCGAAGGGAAAGTACAGTTAGACAAAGAGCGGAGGAGACTGTGATCTAACTGCCAAAGCTTCCAGCAGTACCATGGTTCAGTTATTTGGAAAAACTCTATAATATTTAATACATAAAATACGGTAACACTCAATGGTGGAATGTAACAAAGTAAAAGTAGTAAAGTACTGCACTTAAAGGGTCTATATTATGCTATTTTTTGATCTATGTTATAATGTTGTTTCCTCATCAAAAAGATACTTGAAGTTGTGTGTTTCAGTCACACATGTTTAACAAACCCTGCATATTTAGGTTTAGAGTTCTCTCTGTTCCACTTTGTGATGTCATGTTGTAATACAGGAAGTGCTCCACTGTGTTTCAACTATGTTTTTACTCCATACACCTTCACTAGAATCATTTGGATGATTTCAGCCCTAGAATTGCTGATCTCTACTGAACAAAAGGTAAAAGGTAGCTGTGCTAACATGTGTGAATGAAACAAAACACAACTCCAGGTATGTTTTTGAGGATGTAACAACATTCTAACATGGCTTAAAGCTCACAAGAATTTTCTGTGATATTGGACCTTTAGGTACAATTTTTAGGTATCTGTACTTTACATAGTCAATTATAAAGTGAGAGCAGGTATCTGTACTTTTTACTCCACTACATTTTTGAACTGGGCTGAAAAGTAAAAGTATTTTGTTCATTATTGTTTGAGACATGCAGAAAAGGTTGAGAGTTTATTTTTAACAAGTACGGTTTTAACTTTGTATTTCCATGGAATCATGCAGATGACGTGCCACCTCTAGAAAGTTACAAACTGTACCTTTAATTATAATTATTAATAAAATATTTGTTCATTATGAATCAAGCCTTTGTTCATCCATTATTAAGGTTCATTAATGTGGCGTTATTATAGTATTGTTTCTTTTTCCTCTATTGAGCCATTAATGCTACTATCAACTAATAAAGGTCTATCATTATAATTAACGTCTGTTACTAACAAAAAGTAAAAATCAACCAAGAGTATCACCAGTCTGTCACCGTCAACCAATCAGCCTTCTACTTTGAAAAATTATATAACTGCACTCTCTCTTACCTCATTTCTATGCTATAATGGTAAATGGTTTTTATATAGCACTCAAAGCACTTTACATCAAGGAACCACTCACCCATTCACACACACATTCATACACCACTGTACGCAGACACTGGGGACAAGGTGGGTTAAGTGTCTTGTCCAAGGACACAACGGCAGTATTCATCTGTGGGAGCTGGAATCGCGCCGTCAACCTGTGGAGTCTGAGCGCTTAATCGATGATGTTTTTTATGTCGACAGCAAACCTTTGAATCAGAGGACGACCACTCTGCCAACTGAGCTACTGCCACCACTAATCCTCCTCTGTCCAAACTCCATCGCAGCAGCAGAACCATCAGCCTCTTCAGCCTCCCTTCATCTTCACCACCATCAACTTCTATACCCAAGGAGGAGCTACTTGTCTACACAAACTGATCATTCTACCACTTTGTTCATCACATTTGTTGAAGTTTAAGTCACACTTGTATCTATAGTGGTATAAACTATGATTAGATTTGCGATATTTGAAGGCACTTTACCTGATTCTGACTGATTTAAAAACATGAAAAATACAATTCCTCACTTCCCTGACATATTCCAAGCATCCTAATTTTGAACTATGATGAATTTATAAGCCCTTTCCGCCGCTATCAGAGCCCAGAGCGGCGTTTTACTGTCACTCAACTGCTAAAAACAGCTAGCATGCTAACTGCGCACCAGCCTTACTGCCTAGAACCCCTTTATAATTCATTTCAGATGGCACACAACGGTCTCATTTCAACCCTATCATGTCAGTATTGCCCACCCAATACCCAAATTTGAACCATCTGACTAAAAACGTACTGCTACTATTACTATTTCCTCTCTTTCTCTCACTAATGTCTTGTTTTTCAGAGCACACACATAGAACAGTCATTACCTGCTGAGGTGTTGGAGGCCTCCCCTCTGATGAAGGACCAGACGCTACAGAGAAGAAGCACGCACCACCGCTCCATACCTCCACCTGAAAGAGAGACAAACACACATACTCGAGTCATAATGAGTGACAGTATTAAAGGCGCTCTACCTGATTTGTACTGTCTTAAGAACATGAAAAACACAACTAGTTCATTGTAAACCGCTTGCAGTGGTCCAAAGTTATTCCTCACGTACCTTATGGATTCTGAGTATACTAATTATTCACCGTTATTAACAAGCTTTTCACAACTTTGAGAGGCCTGTCATGGTAATGAGGACAACAACTAGCATGCTAACACATGCTTCCTGATTATCAGACAATAAAATTTTTCTAATTATATGCAGACGGTGCACAGCGGTAGAGATTTTCCATCCCGCGAGTCCCGCATTTCTGATTATGTATGGCCCACCCCGGCCACAGCAGAATCTATTTACGTACAACCCGCCCCACCCCGCGCCCGCAATCATTAAATACACTGTAAAAATATGTAAATAAATGCAGCTTTATTTTAGCGAAAAACGTGCTTGAAAACAGACATAAAGGGAGTGAATCCGTCAATTCTAAATTCGGCTGCAAAAATATTTATTATTGACTTTTCATTTCAATTTATTTTATGCACTTGCTTGCACCCACATTTTAGACTAGGAAAACCCTCCTCTGTCCAATCTCCATCAGCAGCAGAACCAGCCAGAATCAGCCTCTTCAACCTCCCTTCATCTTCATCACCATCAATGTTCAAACCCTAGAAGGAGATACTTGTCTTCACAAATCGATCATTCTACCACTTTGTTCATCTCATTTGGTGAAGTTTAAGCCACACTTGTATCTATAGTGGTATAAACTATGATTAGATTTGCAATATTTGAAGGTGCTTTATCTGATTCTGACTGATTTAAAAACATGAAAAACACAATTTCTAACATATTGCGAGCATCCTAATTTTTCACAGTGATGAGTGTTTATAAGCACTTTTGGCTACTGTCAGAGCCCAGAGCGGCATTTTGATGCCACTCCACTGCTAACAACAACTAGCATGCTAACTGCGCACCAGCCCTACTGCCTATTTCATGGACAAAATCCCATTATAATTAGATTCAGAGAGCACATTTTAGACTATGAAAGTTCATTTTGTCAGATCACTTCCTATTACAACTCTAACCCTAATTAGTAAAATTCACTGAAAAAACTCATATGGTCTTTTTTATACTAGCACCAAAATATACATATGTGTGCAAATTGTCCAAAAAAAAACTAAATACAGTAATCCCAAAAATACAATTTTTAAAGTGCCTGTACTCAATTATTGTCATGTATTTGAGTAATATTTGTCTTGCTCCAGTACAGATATATTGTATAAGCAGCTCTTGAGATCAAAGTAAGTCTGCTATGTACTGTCTGCATCTAATTACAAAGCTTTACTGTCAGAAAATCAGGAAGTGCGCGCTTAGCATGCTAGTTGTTGCTAGCTTTACCGTGATGGCAAAACTCTGCTTTGGCCTCTGAAGGTTGTGAAAAGCACTTATAAACTCATCGCGGTGAATAATTAGTGTGCTCAGAATGCATAAGGCAAGTGAGGGATAACTTCTGACATGTGCAACCGTTTAAACTCAACTAGTTGTGCTTTTCCTTGTGTTTTGCCTTGTCTTCAGAATCTGTGTTTTTGATATTTCTTTGACATTTCCAAGTGTGTGTTTGTCTGGGAGGTGACAGACAGTAAAAGCTCTCTGCATTCGCACAGTCTCAAGTGTCCTGGTTTACAGATGTGCTAAAAGTCTGCTTCAGCTAGGGCAGGGCATCAGGCTTTATGACAAAGTACCACCTGCAACAACTCCAAGTAAAATGCTGTCGGCAGCGCCAAACATATAGGCCTCAGTTATCAATCTAGGTGCTAAACCGCGAGTATAAACAGAAAAATAGAAAGTGCAGTTTGTGAGCATGGAGCACGTGATTTACCATTGGGAAGTGTGTGCTTTATTCCTGCCACGACTTGAACTGTAGTAAAAGAAAAATTCAAATCAGTCAACTTGTTCACTCCAACAACTTTTTGTCCAGTTGGCAGATTTGAATCTTTCTGGAATCACACCGCCAACCTTTGAATCAATGAACAAACACTCTACCAACTGAGCTACTCTCGCCTGTGTGTTGCACGGCAGTATGTTTTCAATTTGCTTTTGTTTTTTTTGTTTGGTTTTTTTAGCGTCTCTGAGAGAAACTGCATCAGGTTTTTCCTCCTCTTGTAGTGTCGTTAGCTGTTTTGCACATGAGCAAACGCTTGATAAATGAGGCCCATAAAGTATAATTAAAAGGTGCGGTGCGTAACTTTTCTGGTGGAGGGACTGTCACTTGTCTCTGTGGGGATGGTATTGCTTTGCATGTAAAGTCCTGCAGTATTGCATTAAACTTATCTACCTCCATGCGGTCAAGCGGGTGACGGCACATGGCCAAGTAGCAGGTAGGATCTGTGGAGAGGCGGGTCGGCTCATAGTAACAACTCATGTTTTTTAAGTAGTTTTTTAAGCAATAAAAACAACTGTGGTGAAATAATAAAATAATAAAAAAAACTTCTAATGCATGAAACTCCTCCATGATCCAAGTCCATGCATCTTCTTCTTTTTTTTTTGACAATTTCAGTGTTCAAATTTGAGCAGATATTTGTTTTTACCTTGTTACAAACTACTTTCTATTTCACTGTGTCCAAGAGGCAGGCGCTCTCGCCTCACAGCAAGAAGATCAACGGTTCAACTACCCGGAGTCTTTCTAAAGTAGAAATACTTTTTTTCTTAGTCCTTCAAGCGGCAGAGCAAGCAGGTGGGCGGGAGGGTTGTGATGGGACCCTATGGCTCTAACCCACATGAAATTATAATCAATCCTGTTCAATCTCTGGTAGTACTACTCTTGTTCCTTCTCTACTATGAATAGCATTACCCTATTATCATGGAATGCACGAGGCCTCAGTGTTCCACATAAAACAGTAAGTATTTGCAAAGTCTTTAAGAGGAACAAAACTGCAGTCACTATGCTACAAGAAACTCATTTGCTAGAGCAAGATATTAGCAAGATGCAGAACAAAACCTATAAAGTCCTTTCATCCTCTTCTTTCACAAAGGTCTTGATTTTGGTTAACGTGCACTTCATATCACAAACTTGGGTTCTGGAAGAGACTCAAGGAAGGATTATTTACACCAAAACGGCATTACAACTTATTGAATATGATGAGTTTTGCAACGAATTGACAAACACTATTCTTGACTGAACATAATTCTCCTTAGTAGTAGCGATTTGAATGCAGCCTGGTCACATTTAATGGATAGATCAAACAAAAACGAATCAAGAAACTAGCAGATTATTTCAGAAAATGGGCCGTGAGCTGCTTTTTGGTTGATGTTTGGCGTACCACATACCACATACCCAACACTAAAGACGCTCTCGTATTTATTATATATTTGTTTCCACTCAAATATACACCACCAGTCAAAACTTTGGACTCACTTTTTAATACATTTTTCTTCTTTATTTCCATGATTATTTATACTGTAAATTCACAGTGAAGGCATCAAAACTATGAATGGACATATGGAATATAGCAAACAAAATATAAACTCAAAATGGCCACCCTTGGCTTTGAACCCTGGTTTGTACTTTTGACATTACTTGAGGCAAGACCCATCTGTGAAGTGGAAACCATTTCAGGACACTTCAAGGAGCTCGTTGAGAGAAGACCAATGGGGTGTAGTACTGTCAACAAAGCAAAGGGTGGCACTGGCAACTTTGAGGATTTGAATATATATTTTGTTGACTTATTTAACTTTAACTAATAATTCTATATATCTTGCATCGTATATTTGATGTATTCTGTATGTATCTAAAATGTAGAAAGAAAGAAAAGAAAGAAAAACAACATTGAATGGGTGTGTCCAAACTTTTTACTGGCAGTGTATGACAAAACCTGTGATTTTGAACTTCTTCCTATGTCTCTTTTGGATCCCAGAGCTGTAACAGGTACATTGCCACACACTGGAGCTTTAACTATACATTATTACACAATGACCAATTTGTAAAAGAAATGAAAGATCACCTATATGAAATTATTCTGTGGAACACAACAGTCAAAAAAATTCAATCATCAGAAAAACAAATCTCAGATATTGAACAGCTAATGGTTTCCAATAGTACACCCGAATTGTCACTCAAATGAGAATCCCTGAAAAACAAATTCAACACATTACTAAGAATAAGAGCCGGCTTTCTGATGCGCAAAGTTAAAATTATTATTTCAAGGAGCTCATTCAAGCAGATTATTAGCTATGAAATGAAAGAAATGCGAAAACTTGGCAACCATAACCACATTCAAATCCAACTGTGGTCACCACTAATCCAACAAGCATAAATAATACTTTCACTCAATATTATATCTCTCTGTATTTCTCAGAAAGCATTTGTAATAAGCAGATAGTCTATTAATATTCTCAACCTTTTATCTGCCACGCCTCTCAGAACAGACAGGACTACAAGTACAGTCAAGATAATAACTTATCGTCCAAAACTGATGTAAAGTGCCTTAAAGGTGGAAAAATGCTATATAAAAAATGTGATTTACCATTTTGAGCATCCTAATTATTCACCGCAATGTGTTTATAAGTGCTGTTTGCTGTCATGTTAATGCTAGCATGCTAACTGTGCACTTCCTAAAAAATAAAACTCTTTATGATTAGATAGAGACTTACGCAGCGTATACAATATATCTGTACTGGGACAAATACACAGGTCCAGGGCTTTTAATATTTTGTCCAACATTGTAGAGCTAATATAAAGAGTCCCATACCCTGCAGTTACAAGCCCAAGTGAAGTATTGATAAACAGAAAGAATAATCCATAGAACATAACTTGTATTGATTCTCGAGTCTGTTTTGAATGGTAATATCAAGCTTTTCAGTTGGAACATTTCGTCAGTTTTTTCTAAGCCAAGCAGCGGGACTGAAAATGACAGCAGCCCAGCGGGTGTGTGTGGAGCTGGGGACGACATCGAGGAGCAGGTGCTGAAAAGTTCCACTGATTCTATATTCCAGTGTAGGGATTTTAACCTGGAGTGATCCCAAGGAGTGAATACATATTGAACAGGTAATGGCTGGTTACTACTATCTATTATTACTGTTTCACTACTATTTTTGTATTGACTTTAACCAGGAATTGATCAACTGAGTGCATAGACAACAGCAGGAAGGAGACGCTATAGTGAGTTAGAGTGAGCTTTTGGTATTTAAACTCATGTTTCACAAGCAGTGGTGGAAGAAGTACTCAATTTTGTTACTTAAAACAAAACAGAAAAGTACAGATACTGGAGCAAAAAAAATAATCAAGTAAAAAGTATTAAAGTACCCATTTAAAAATGTACTTAAAGAGTAAAAAGTAAAAGTATTTCACACAGATTTTGACATCTTATAAAGTTTCAAATGTGGTGATTTTGATAAAGGTTTGTTCTGAATTTTGCTCAACAGAAACAATTAAATCAATAGTTTTTAGCTGTTTTTATTTGTGTATTTTTGTTTACTCAAACTATGAACGTGTTAAAAATAAACCCCCTCAGCCTTTTCAGCAGGAATATAAAAAAATAATTTTACTTTTCAGTTTAGTTCAAAAATATTGTGGAGTAGAAAGTACAGACATCTCCTCTCAAATGTAGTAAAGTAAAAGTAAAAAGTATCCACTTTAAAACTGAGTTAAGTAAAGTACAGATACCTAAAGATTTTACTTAAGTACAGTACTTTACTTCTTTTATTTTGCTACGTTCCACCACTGTTCACAAGTTTAATCGATCTTTATATAAATACATTGTTTCCTAGTACTTTTTTGCATAAATAGTTGTTTTACCGCAAGAATATACTGGGTTCGATCCCTGGATTGCCCGGGCCTGCGCATGTGCAGAGTTTGCGTGTTCTCTCTGTGTCAGGGTGGGTTTCCTTCAGGCACCTCGATTTCCCCCATCAACCCAAGACATGCACAGTAGGTCAAATCCTCCAAATGCAATGTGTCAAATGCAGAAGACAAATTTCCCTGTGGGGACAATAAATACCTTTTGCATGAACTCCCGTGCAGGTCATGTGAGTGCAGTTTGGGTCAGATACACAGAGATACGTAACAGTTTTGAGAGCCCCCTGTTTCGTCGACGATCAGCAGGACACCAAAAATGTCTTTAGTCACTACAGCCCTATAGACTTGAATAGCTGAGGACAAAAGAAAACAGCTTTGTAAGTTTCAATATAATACAAAAGTGTGAGATAACATAATAGTACCTTACACAATGGGGACATTTCATTTTTATGTTATGCAAAGTAAAAACAGCATTAAAATAACGATGCCAACGATGCCAGTGTATTTGTATTTTGCATGTATCTTCAGAGTATTATTTTGAAAAACACTACAATAATTTAAATTTTGCACATATTTCCCCCAAAAATGTCTTTATTTTGATCCCAGTTCAACTTGGGTTGTCAAGTGTCAAAATCAGTATTGAGTATCGAGTCTGTTTTTTGACAATGAAATCAAGTTTGAAATTTTAGTATCATGACAACACTAGAATAGAACACAAAAATTTGAAAAGAAAAATCCTAGCCTACCTGAGTAACCAAAACGTTTACTCAAGTAAGAGTACTCTTACAAATGATTTAAGTAAAAGTGAAAGTACAGTGTCTGAAAACTAAATGTAACTAGATCCTACCCACCTTTGGAAATCAGTGTGAATGCAAGTATTTATTTTACATATTCAGCATATTTTTTTTCCAAGGAAGTGTATGTAAGATTTTGATTTTAAATTCATGAGATACGAGGTAAACATGTTCAAATCAAATATAGCCTTTACTCATAACAATTGTAATGTTGATTTATTCTTAATTACAAAAACATTGGACATGATGGCCAAGTTGTTTATGTTATAATTTAATGTTTAGTTCTCAAGACGATTGTCCAATCAGAAAGCAGAATGAGCCTCACATGAGTCTCTCATTTGGGCTGCACCTGCAGCCACTCGATAGTCAGTGCTAGTGCAGCCTCTGCAGCTCAGTGAGTGAATTCTCGAGGTTCTGAGCTTTCACATGAGGCATGGCCTGTCCATATACTGAGAATGAGAAAAACTTGTATGTGTCCTCTATCAGGTTAAGGCGCTGGTAACACAGGTTCAGTTGTGATTATAGTACCTTTTTATGTCTCACTGGCAGCAGGTGAATATGGACCAGTGGATTCACTCTGCCACTGCATCCAACAGATCAGTGTGTGGATGTAAAACAACTTTCTCCAGCTAGACTAGACAAGACTGAAGGCAGAAACAGAGAAAATGTCAACAGTCACCTCCAGTCTCTCTC